>CANXYC012145914.1:0-17294 GCA_948193065.1 Aleurites moluccanus | reverse complement strand
CATCATTTGATCCAACGGCTGGATTTAATCAAGCCTAAACTATTATCATAAGATCATACACATACTATAATCCCATATTATAAGTAAAATTACCATAAGGCCCTTAGTACACACCGAAACCCCTTAAACACCCCAATTGAGCTGTTTACCCGAAATTGTCTTCAACCGGGTTTATTTTTCCATTTAATTCTCAAATAAATAAAATAAGACCATTTAATTCACTTTTATTCTTTCCTTTACTCAAATATACTGTTAAATTTATAAAACCTCAAAAAACTGAAAAATTACCAATTGGTCCCTCGATCACCAAAAATTCCAAAATTTTCCAATTTAGTCCTAACTGACTTTAAACCAATTCTATGCCTAAAATTAGGTCATATAACATGCATAAATATAAATTTCATGCATAAACATATCATATTAACATATTATAAAGAAAGAAAAAAATTTCCCCCTAAGGGTCCATATAAGGGTCTAGGCTGAGGTGTTACAATATCATTCTTAAGGAAGCACATCAAGCCAAGTATAATGTCCATCCAAGTGCAACGAAGATGTACCATGACATTAAGAATACCTATTGGTGGAGTGGAATGAAAAAGGATGTAGCTGAGTTTGTGGCAAAATGTTTGACTTGCCAACAAGTGAAATTTGAGCACCAGAAACCTTCGGGACTACTGCAACAGTCACCTTTTCCAGAATGGAAATGGGAGAGAATAACCATGGACTTTGTTGTAGGGTTTAATCAAGCCTAAACTATTATCATAAGATCAATCTATCAACAAAGTCAGCTCACTTTTTGCCAGTCAAGACAACCTACACAACTTCTCAGTATGCATAGATATATATTGATGAAGTAGTGAGACTCCATGGAATACCAGTTTCCATCATATACAATAGAGGTACCCTGTTGACTTCAAGGTTTTGGCAGAAATTACAAGAGTCTTTGGGTACTCAACTTGATTTCAGCACAGCTTTTCATCCTCAAATGGATGGGCAGTCAGAGAGAACTATCCAAACTCTAGAAGATATGCTAAGGATGTGCATTCTAGAATTTGGAGAAATTTGGGATAAGCACTTGCCATTGATAGAGTTTGCCTACAACAATAGCTATCACTCGACGATTCAGATGTCTTCCTATGAAGCTTTATATTGTAGAAGGTGTAAGTCTCCTTTGTGTTTGGATGAAGTGGGAGAGAAACATATCGAAGGTCCTGAATTGATTCATTAAATAGCAGAGAAGGTTCCACTCATAAGGGAAAGATTGAAGATAGCCTTCAGTCGACAAAAGAGTTACGCAGATCCGAGGAGGAAAGACCTTCAGTTTGTAGTTGGACACTTAGTATTCTTAAAGGTTTCACCTATGAAAGGAGTCTTAAATTTTGGCAAGAAAGGCAAGTTATCTCCAAGGTACATCAGACCATTTGAAATTTTAGATAAGGTTGGAAAGGTTTCATATAGGTTAGCCTTGCCACCAAATTTAGACAGTGTGCATCCAGTATTCCATGTGTCAATGCTTTGAAAGTATGTGACAGATTCTTCTCATGTGTTGCAAACTCAAGCAGTAGATCTTTAGCAAGACTTGACTTATGAAGAGGTTCCTATAGCAATTGTTGATAAAATAATCAAAAAGATAAGAAACAAAGAGATAGAAATGGTTAAGGTCTTATGGAAGAATCAAGTAATGGAAGAGTGCACTTGGGAAAGTGAGCAAGCTATGCGAGCTAAGTATCCCCACCTATTTCAAGTTTAAGGTAAGTTCTTTAAAAAATTCAAGGACAAATTTATTTAAGGGGGAAAGAATGTAATACCGGTTAATTTTCTTTTTATGCATGTTTGTTGAGATGATTGTGGATAGATTAATGTTTTGAGAATTTCAGAATCTATATTCAGGAAGGATTTTGTGAGTCAGTTTTCATGATCTTAAAGGAATAATTTGGAAAGTATAAAACATAAAAGTTGTAGATTTGTATCTTATCTTTAAGTCTATAGAACTGTTTTGTAAAATTTTATGTGTGTGAGGAGATATGCTTCCTTGACCAGAACTTGTCTAGTTCAATATTTCCTGCAGAAAGTCTGAGAATGTTTGTTTATTCTGAGAATGTTAGAGGCAGAGCAAGTCAAAAGTGTAAACATGAAAAATTTTTCTTTATGTGTTATTTAGATGGTTGTAAAATTTCAAGGAGATTGGATAATTGTAGCTCAAAAGAGCTCTAATTTAATTAGACCTGCTCGGATAGTACTTGGAGAGTAAAGTCAGGTTGAAATTTAAAATTTTACCATAAATTGTGTAGATATTCTTTTGATCTGAATTTTGGATATGTTGGACCTCTAAATGTCTATTTTCAGCGACAAAAAGAATCAAGGAGTTTGGATAACTGTAACTCATTTGTGAGCTAGTTGAGTGCGAGTTGGTGAGGAAGGTTTTCCAACTCGGCAGAAATAGGTAGTGTGAGCTGGCTCCTCGATGTCGAGGTGGATAGAGGTTGATCGAGCTGGATTAGAGACAGCTGCCGAAGTGAAATTCGGCGAAGTGGAGATTGGCGAAGTGGAGTTTTCTGAAGTGGAGATTAGCAAAGTAGAATATGTTGAAGTGGAATTTGGCGAAGTGGAGATTGGCGAAGTGGAATATGGCGAAGTAAGATTGGCGAAGTGGGATTTGGCGAAGTAGAATTTGGCGAAGTAGGAGTTGGCGAAGTGGGAAATAGTGAGGCAATAGCTTATTTAAAAGAGAAGCAGTAACCATTTTATTCACGATAGCTTCTCCTCTTTTCTTCTTTCTTCCTCATTTCTTCTACTATCTCTCTCCAATCTGTAGTGGGATTGGCGAAGTGGAAATTGGAGAAGTGGAGATTGGCGAAGTGGAAATTTACGAAGTGGGAGTTGGCGAAGTGGGAATTAGTGAGGCAATAACTTATTTAAAAGAGAAGCAGTAGCCATTTTATTCACGATAGCTTCTCCTCTTTTCTTCTTTCTTCCTCATTTCTTCTACTATCTCTCTCCAATCTATTCCATTTGTTTTCCAATGCATTAATACTCAGATTTATTGCATTAAATTATTAAATTAACACATCCAGAGGCATCGATCATCATTTTCAAGTCCAGATCCTTCAAGAACTCATTTTTGGAGAAATAAGGTGATTTTCTCCAAACTTCATTTTCTTTTTAGATTAAGATTTTTGGTAGTTAGAATAGTTATTTACAAGTTATATAGAACCTATTATGAGCATTTAAGGCTATTAATTATGGTTAATATGGAAGATACTAAAATTTATGAATTTTGATGAACAGTGATGTGAATAGTAATTATGTTCTTAATATTCAGATTTTCTTTAAGAGATGAATTAAATTGATGTTAGAAAATAATAATAGAGACTATAAGATGGTTAAAATTAAAAGGAACCATATTATCTATTATTAATTGAGGAAACCCTAATTTGTAGAATTTGGAGATTTTGATTAGGCTTGGGCAATTCAAGGATTTGATGAGGATTTTCATTTAATCAAGTGTTGAGCTTAATTGTGGAGAGTTTTGCTTAGAGGTAAGTTATGAATTACAAAAATGTATATTTTCTCCTTATGAGATAAATTGTTAAATATTAATATATGTTCCTTATGATATGAAATTCTTATTTGATAACCTCCTTAATGAAATCACTTAATATATAAGAATGACTTGATTATTTTTTTTGGACTAAGATCATGAACGAACCTTTGATATGAATGTTAAATGGTCTCTTGACCAAGTTGAATTTTTTAGAATACCTTATTATAATGACCCTTTGATATACATAAGTATAGAACGTTTTTACCAATGAGAGTATATTCATTGGTCCATGTGCACAATGGGAGCCCAGCTGATAGGGTTTTTATCAGTGTTCCACCTAGAAGGGGCCATGAGCTCTAGGCATATGTCCGCGCAAGCATATGTGTTACGTTAAGGTAGCAAGGCTACTGATACGTTATGATATGATATTAGTTCTATCTTATATGTGATTTGATAATACCATCCATTGCAGGCATTCTTATGTTCTAAATGAGAACCATGATTTAATTTATGATATGATTTGATAGTACTATTTGTTGTAAGCACTCGTATTCTTCTTCAAGTACAAGCTTAAGATTCTTTCATGCCCAACTATATGTATATGTATATGTTCATGATTTGATACTCAGATTCTTGATTAACCTAAAGCATTATATAGTTCATATCTTATTGAGTTGAAGGCTCATCCCTCTTCTGTGGTTTCAGGTGCTAGTGTAGCTCGAGAGAGAGCTAATCCAGAGGATAGAGCTTTTTGACTTCTTCTACACAAGAAGCTTGTATGTAATTATTTTGGATATTATTTTGTAATATATATAATCAGGTCTATTGAGAAGTATTCTCTTAGAGCTCTATAGATAGATATGAACTGGTTTTGATTTTGTTGCCATGGATGGCATTTGTAAACTCTCATTTGTTCCATATTGATGTTAGATCTATCTTTTGATCAACAGGGAACAAGTGGAGATGTCCTGATATAAAATGATGATTATGAAATATAATGTTTTGCATTGGATAAGAGTATGTTGTTATGTATGAGACAGGTTTAGTTAAGGGTTCTATAGGTTTATAGTGGCCTTATGCCTACCCTTACTCTAAGACCATCGCACCGGTGGTGTTGGGGTGTGACAGTCATGTTCCAAATTTGGGACATGACATTGACTAACCTCTTTATTTAGCTAGAAGTTATAGGTGAGCCAAACTTAGGTGTATCATTGAAAGAAAGAAACTATAAGATGAAAAAGTAAGTTCTATCATGGCACATGCTCAACCATACCATGAACCAGACCAAGCATAATTTCCAGGAAAGATTAGAGAAGTCGTAAGCAGTTTCATTTAAAACCCAACCTCCTTAGACAGAATTATACGAGGTCTAGTAAATTATACAATTTCACAAGTCCCTACCTAAAGATTTCCTAAAATGTTCATTGCAAAATAAGAATCCTCACCAGCTCTAAAGAAATGGAAGGTGAAATGAACCATCTAGCCATAACAGGATATTTACATAATCATAACATATTATAAACATTCATTTATTCATCCAACATCTTAAAGTAAAGAAAGAACAAAAGGGAAAATTGAATTGTATAATCTAATGCATTAAACAAAATATGTGCACCTTGGACTTTGCCTTTTTGGGCCTTAATGCATTCTAAGCCCTTTTATCTTTCATGTATACTTTGACCTTACAATTCTCATGTTATTTATTTTACTTTATCCCTACATGGTTAGCTCATACAACACAAATGTATGCAAAATATATTTTGTAAAATGGCACATTTCCTTCTAATCATATTAAAACTCATATTTACCATATGCATTATGCAAAGCATATAACTATGACACTTTAATCATTTAGTTCACATACAAATTACCAAAACTCATCAAGATTATAATGCACCAAATTATTCACAAGCCAAACCACATTTGACAACTAACACGTTTGACAACTAACCTAAACATGGCATGCTAACCTAAAGAGATATGTTGTATTGCATGTGTCATGTCCCAAAAATGGAACATGATGGCTTTAGGATGCAAGAATTGCCAGAGGCAACTGACACCCGTAGAACCCAATTACTTATCCAATTATCATCTTATAATTACTCAATTAACATTATATTATTCTATACTCTGTATTCTGTAATTTGCAATATGTAATCCTGTAATCATTAACCACATATGCCATAATCATAATTAACCTCCATATAATATCATACATTCATATATACAATCTATCTGCATCCATATACAATCCCATGGAGCTACTAGAATATTATACATAGCACAGAGTTGAAATAATTACACTATCAAAATAAATCACAGGATTCCACGGGAATATAAATTTTGAAATCTGCCTTCTACTCCTGACCTGAAAAATGTTAAACAACTAAAGAATGAGTATAAAAATACTCAGTGAATCTAATATACATCATATCATAGGTAAAGGTTAGATAAACAATATGAATAACAAATAAACAGTTAATAGTTAACAGGGTTGCACACTAAATTATAGAAGGAAGGAAATTAAACGTAAACAATGGTTTATGATCAATAAACAGGTTGTCAATATATATTTCATATGAATAAGACATATAATGGGCCTTAACATATATAATCACATATAATGAACATATAATGAACATAAGGCAGGCCAAGCCTTATGGCTAGGATATATACCCTTCCCAGTTAGGGTCCATGACATACATTGTGTACAATGCCGATGGTATTTACCCACTACCCCGTTGGTAAGGTAGCTCTTTTAAATCAATACATAAACCAACATTGATGGAAATAAATCATTGGATATCAATAGGACTCAAATAATTTATCAATATTCAAATAGATTGCAAATCAATCAATCGGTACTGTCAATCAATAACATGTAAGCAATGAAAGACACATAAAGAATATCAATGGGTATAGCAATCAACTATGGGTTGGAAAACGAAGTAGACATCCAAGATCATTTGCGTTGGCACAATTGGTTATCCAATGTCGCTGGTGACAATGGCATTGAAATGGTAGGCTTATGGATTTTCATTGAGGCATTTTGTCAAACACTTGGTATGCAACTTTCATAGGGCAATTTGGCAAGGTTTTGGTGCAACATCAACATTGCCCCAATATCAAATAATAAGCTCACAATATAGGCAACACAATAGGCAATTGATATCCAATAAACAACAATATACAATGAACCAAAATGGCATGGAATTCAAGGGAAAAACAAGGCAAAAATTCAAAGGAAAATGGGCAAGGAGCATTTGACCAAGATATGGGTATGATCAAATGGTTTCCAAACTTCAATTTAAGACATTAGACATGTTATATGATGTATATTAAATTCACCTAATGCTTCCAATTGCCAAGAAAAAATTATTTTCTCCAAAATCTTCGAAGGAGGTAAAATAGGCAATATTGGTCTTCTTTGTATTCTACATTAAAACCAATATCAAATAAGCTTCCAATGGCATCAATTAAATTTATTCTAACCTAATTAGACATTAAGGATGACTAATTTAGGATTTGGTATCTTACAATTTCAAATTAGGGTTTAAATTTAGGGATTTCCATCAAAATGAATCAATTGGTGCAATCAAAGGCTAAACCCATCTAATTCAACATCTAAAACACCTGATTAACTTAAATAATTAAAGAAAACACCATGTTATCTTGAAAGAGTGAAGTGGACAAAATCAATAGATGGAGATTTCTTGATTTCCTTTGAGAATTCTAGTGAGAAATGGTTGGAATTAGGTTAAACTAGGTTGGATTTTAGGTTTTTCTTTACAAAATTGGCTTGAAATTGATGGAGAAATGGCAAAAGGTGGTTTGGCCTATGTATGGAAGGAAGAAGATGAGAAATGAATGGTAAAATGGCTAAGTATCCTTTATATAGGTGGGAAAATATGGAAATTAGGTTTTCCTCTCCAAAACTTTCATTATTTCTATTTT
This sequence comes from Aleurites moluccanus, assembly GCA_948193065.1. Lineage (NCBI taxonomy): Eukaryota > Viridiplantae > Streptophyta > Magnoliopsida > Malpighiales > Euphorbiaceae > Aleurites > Aleurites moluccanus. The sequence goes on along the minus strand of CANXYC012145914.1, from coordinate 9,796 downwards.
GACCCCAAAATTTTCTGTAACTTATTCTGTCAATTCTGTTCATTTTTAAATTTCAAAGTGGGAAGTGAAATAACTTATTTTTAACTGTAGTTTATCATCATATAGCTTTCGAAGTGATTCTAGGTCATAGACATTAGGTTTTCCAAAATGCCATGAAGTTTCATTTATTTACGATTTTGCCACTATTGATTTTTCATCATCTTTAATACTTTTCCTTACTTTCTTCATATGATTAACTATTATTATCCTTAATCATTTATTATCCATATAACTGAGAAAAATAACTTTAAATTTAATACTGTATTAATTCCTTAAATCTCCTAACTATTGTTGGTGTTATCGGTTTGATATCTAATGAAACTGTTGAATAATTGTGGCATGAATCTAGGGTATTACAGCATAACAACAAAGTGTGTGTTTAGCCAATCATGCTTTACTCATTTTAAATTTATGCTCAAATTATTCATTCATGACATTATGTCAATCTTAAAAATCATTCAACAATGTATTCATTCATACCATATTGTCACATAATACAAAGCATACCAGTTTTTAAGCTAATAACCTAAAATAGGCACTATAGCAATAAATATGCATAACTAAACTTGACTTTGACACTTTTACTCCTAGCTTGCTTCTAAATTGATAAAAACTATAATATAATCATTCACCCTAAGTTTCATGCATCTATTCATAGCATATAGGCATTCATATATAATTAGAAACATCAAATAGGCATAAAAAAAAAAAAAAAAAAAAAAAAAAAAAAAAAAAGAAGAAGAAGAAGAAAACAAGTAAAAGAGATAAACAAGTGCCTCAATGACATACACAGGGCCATATGACCCTTCTCAGTCCTGTACGAGAGACAGGAAAAAGCCGTATGGCCCCTTCCTTAGGGTCATATGGCCCTTCTAACCTAATTTTAATTCCGACCCAATTTCAAATCATTCCAAAATTCTCCCAGGAATAAATTAATAATAATAGTAATAATAATAAAATATTTAATTTTAATTAATAAATCAAAATATGAATAAATTTTTCTAATTAACCTTTTTAAATATCTAATTTAATCAAAATAAATAAATACTACAAAATTAAAATACCCAACTACTCAATACAATATATATAAAACTAATAATTTTCTAATTAACTAAATAAATACATAATAATTAATAATTTTTAATAAAATATTACAAAAATAAAATAATACAAAAAAATCTCTAAGTTTAGAAATTCTAAATCAAATCTTAAAAAAAAATATTTCCCTTACTTTTAAATAAATAATTATTTCTTTAGAATAAAATAAATATTCTTAAAATATTATAATTTCTCGATAAATAAAATTTTGAAATTAATTCAAAAATCTAGGTGTTACAATAACTACTATATCCGTTCGGAAAAAATAGTCTCACTTTTATTTTCCGTCCGTCCGAAATTATAGTTTACTTTCTTTTTTTAAATGATAGTTGATATATTAATTTATTAATATATCCCAATTTAATATTTCATCATACCATATTTTTATCAACAAATAATTAATTAATTTTATTGGACTAAACAAAACATGCATACTAAAAATATGAATATTTGACCAGAAAATAATGCATATTAATTTTAGTAAATCATTTAATTTATTAGACTATTATTTTTTTTTTCTTATCTAAAATTTATTGATTAAAATTTTATAAGTGGTGAAACTTAATATTAAACGAAATTTTATTGGTAATGAACTTTATTGGTTTGTAAAATTAGTATTAAATAATAATTAATTTTAAGATAATTGTTTAATAATATAAATAAAAAATATTTATGAAAAATATAAAATAAAACTTATTATTTTAACTAAATGAATCACTTTTCTTAATATATGTAAAAATATGAGTAAGTCTATTTTTCCGAACGGAGATAATATTATTTTATTATTTAATTTTTTAATATTAAATATCAAACCAATGAAATTTTATTATTCTGATAAAAATTAAATTTTATTATTAATTAACATGACAATAATTCAATTATATCATTATTTGATGAGAAATATAAAAATATACATGAATATTTTAATTAATAATCTAAAAAAAAATTGAACAAATTAAAATTAACGAAAAAGAAACATCAATTTATTTTTTTCAAACATATGGAATAATAAATTTAATTTAAAAAATTGTTTTTTTTTTAACATCCCCCCAAAAAATGTAGATTATTAATTATAGAATGAGTTTAATTAATAAACTTTTAGCATACAATATCGATTAAAATTACACATCTGAATTAAATTTTAATTTTCACTAAGTAAAAAATATTTTAAGAAAAAAATTCTTAAATCTCATATTTTACCCTATTTTTTTTTTAGAATTTTGGCAGATATTGCTCTAATGCAACCAAGGTAGACTAACTGAAAATAACTACAAATCTTTCCAACAATTACCAAATTTATGGCGAAAAGTCAACAATCGGATTAATCTTCCCCTCATCATCCCCGCACTTTTGGAACAAATCGAATGATGTGAAATTCGGCTGCCATATGCAACTCAATATTCTTGCTAAATCCAAAGATCTCAAATAGGGAAAGGCAAAATTCTCAAGCTGATACGAATTCAAGTTTCGAATACCCCTGGATCATACTGCTGGCTAAACCCAGTACCAAAATGATTGAATAATAATTTAAATTTTCAGAGATCCAAAGATCAGACAAATGATAGTCATATAAGCTCAAGCTTTCTATACCACGCCCCTCCAAAATCATGCAGTACATTAAGAATTTGTCTGGAGAGGGACCAACTAAAATATCAAATAAGCAACTATTTCCACATGCTATTACTAAATAACCTAAGAATTGTCACACATGTACAACAAGATTTGCGATTCCCTTTCCACCAAATAAAACAAAGCGGAGAAAGAAAATCTCCTAAGAATAGAGTACGTGCAAAATTAAATTCTTAATTATGGCAATTTAAAATACAACTTGGGGACAGAAGGAAAAGGAGATTCGCCAACAAAACCAAACACGCCTTTCAATGCATGCAGGTCCATCAAGGAGCAAAAATAAAGGTCAGTTTAAATAGAAAACCAGTATCAGATGGCTCCTTCCTTCAAAAAGACAACTATACTAAAGCACTAAGGCACCTGCAGCACATCATTTCTACCATAAGAATCCAAAAATCAATTCAAGCTGATATTGGTTCATAAGGGTACGACAGCCATGGGTGCTTCAGAGCCTCAGATGCAGAAGGACGCTTCTTTGGATTTATCTCAAGCAAATGAGCAACAAAGTCAATGAAGCCTTGATCACCCATTGGCAAACGGTGCCTCAAGGATGTCTTTTTTGGTATGAGGTATTCCAGTCTGTTGGTGTCCTGAAGTAGAGGTAGTAAAGAACAAACACAAAATTACACTTGCATAGCTTGCAAAAACACAAGTTTAATAATAATAAAAAAAAAAAAAGGGTGTCTCAAAAAACCAGACACACTAAGAAAACAAAGCAAAATTTTCATTCTTCATCCATGCACACACCATTTAAAAGCAAGCAATTGCTAACCTTTATATCTACTTAATTCTTCAATTTAAGAAAATTAAACCTACCCACCCCCCACCCCAAGAAAAAAAAAAAAAATGCTTCTCATACATGTAATACCAGTAAGCCTAAAATTAGAAATAAAATTGTCTCAAAAGAAAAATGTTTTTAATATAACCAAACTACATCTGTAATGCATATAAAATACAGATGTCGAGGGAACTTCTATTACTATGTAGAGTACAACCAAGTATCAAAATATAGACAAGAAAGACTCCTCAATATTATTCTATCACTCAAATAACATTAAATACCATTAGAAAATAAAGCATCAAATTTTACTGTATAACGGATTTCTTATAGTAGATTTTTCATTTATTATTGGATTTGGTAATTTAATACTGTTTGAAATTTTTAGTAAAATGTAACTTCTGTTGCTTATAATTAAGATTTAATGGGTTCTGCCAATTTTAATTCCACATTAGTCCTATTATTGGATGAAAATAAGTCCTACCAATTATGTTTCTAAGAACTGGTAACATAAAATTTTATTTTAAAAAACCAAAAAGAATAGCAACAGCATATATATCACCATTTTTATGAATATAGATAAAAAATGAGTTGTTAGTTGTCACTCGCAAGATAGCAGTTGAAATATTAAAATACATATTTGTTTGATGATCTATCATATTAATAGGCTCAAGCCTCAAATACTTGTAAAAGGCGGAAAAAAAATAATAATTTAATAATTAGTGAAACATCAAAGTACTAATTTCAAAAAAAATCTTATAACAATTGTCAGAATAGCAAGGAAAAATTACCTAACAATGAGACTGGAACTGTTAATTTTATGCTTTGATTATCAATAAAACAATTAGGCAATATCATTTTATCTTTAAAACAATTTATACTGATAATTTTTGTAGTTTAATTGTTTATGTATCATCACCATTATACTGTTCTAAAATAAAGATAACTCGTAATAAAAATCTTGCAAATGTAATAACTTTTAATGCTCTATTTATGTTGGAGCACTGAGATGTTTAGATACTCTTTAGTTATTTTGTTTTGGAGGGAAATTTGTGTTTATTTATCTGTTTGGAAATTGTTGTTGCAGTAAGTTAGTGGAGGTGAGAAGTATGGGCTGTGTTAAGAGTGTTTCCAATCCCCAACAGTTTGAGAACTACTTTCCGTATGGGTACACTTTTAGATGCCATAATTTCAAATTATTGTTTAACAGGTTTGGAGCTTTATGACCAAAGCATGTCTTTCACCTGCAAAACAATTTCTAATAGACTCTAATCAACATACTCATTTATGGCATTTTTCGAGCTCCAATAACGCCAAATACACCTTGAGTGAAGCACATTTTAAAGTTAAGTATTCCCCCCATCCCAACTTGACTGTCTTGTTTGATTTTGGCATTGAGATTAAGATTCTTGTTCTATAATAAAATAACAATAACTTTTTTGTTTTATAATACATAGTTAAACATTATAAGAAAAGAAGCATTTAGATATTGAGTAAAAAGATGCGTGATTCATACATAAAATATAATTAGTTTTACTCTATAAGACCAAGCTTGTAATGTTTATTATTGAGCGTCAGTCAACAAGAATAAATAAATAAATAACACAATGAAGCTCTTGGATTGTGCAATGCAATACCTATGGAACCCTCAAGTGTGATGCTAAAGAAATTTTAAACATGAAGCTTCACATTGTTAATTATGCAGATAATTGCAAATTTCAGCCACCGATGCAGATAATTGCAAATTTCAGCTACCCAAAAAAATATAGTTGTTTATTTGAGTTTTCCATTCCGAACATTTAAATTGACTCAAAAACTATCCCAAGAACAAAAGAGGTAACTATAGGGCCAAGACCTAACCCGATCTTCATATGATTGGTTACTGCATAACACAACCCGATAGGGTTGTATTTAGACCCTAACAGAAAAGAAACAAGTGTTTTCATTATTGATTTGAAAATATAAAATACTAGGATTTACCTTTACTTATTTAGATGAGAGAGAAGCACTAAAAACTGAAATGTTTAAGAGTTATTGCCAAAAACCCACACACACAAAAAAACAAGTGTTAAATTCAGATGAGAAGAAAATTAGAGAAGACAACATGGAATAGGATTTCTCGCCCATAATTCTCAATTAAAAAAGAAATACCAGTGATATAGATGAAACAATTGAAAAGAAAAACTAAAATTATATAAATATAAAACTATTACCTGATTCCTCTCATAAAGCATGTGATTTTTGGTAAAATACTTGTAAGTATCTCGTCCTTTAGCCAGCATAACTTGATCAATGGGACCTATAATTCCAATAACTCGTGCCAATAACGTTGCTGGTGAATCATTTTGAAAGAGTACCTAAAACAGAATATATATGTTAATGCCAATTTGCACTGGAGCTATAGAAAGCCAATTTGCACTGGGCTATAGAAAGCTAAACTTAACATTAAATGTTTATAGAAACACATACTTCAAGTGATAAGAAATAATTCTTGAAAAAGGAAACTATCAAGTCCTCAGATAATTATTCACAGTTGCGGTCAATACAAGATCTCAAGGAAAAATATATGTTCTCGGATAAGAGAAATTCCAATTAACAAATATAATTACATAGACAAAACAAATTTAATAAATGTTCATTACATCAATGTAAGCAGCTAGTTGAACAAAAAAAATGTTGTGGCTAGTTGAAGTACAGAGCTGTTTTCACCTAAATTTTAATTTTGAAAACTTAAGAGGTTCCTATATCACATTGATTCTGTTTTCGGGTTAATTTAGAAAAAGGTTCAGAAGAAATATCGATATTCCTTTAAAAATATAGAGCTTTTCAAAAATACTAGAATCTATATAACTGATTATCTTTTCAAAGAGCCCCTCTCCTCATCTCTCTTTTCTACATATTCTTCCCTGCCCATGGGAGCAACACTCCCTTCAGCCCTCACCATTACTCATTTGTCCATCAAATCCTCACCTAGCGTAACCCACCTGGGACCTCACAGCGGCAAAAGAGGATTTTTTGTTTCATAAAAATAGAAAAACAGTTTTTTTTTTTTTTTGCCCTATCTGGAACATCTATTTTACATCAAACAATACTGTTTCACTCAGCTCTACCCTCTACTATCAACCCACCTGCAATCTAAAGCACATATACCAAAACCATCATTGTTCTTTTCATCAAAGCCATCAAATAGTATAAACATCACTAAAATAACTTCAACAAAACAAACAAAACTTAAATGAAGATGGCTAAAACTCAAATTAAGATGGCCATTAGTGGAATTGATTTTATCTTAGTAAGCAATAATAGTTGTAAACGAGCGACTACTAATTTGCACATAGTTAGAGAAAACTCAAGAGACTTTCCTATCTCAGCTAGGTTACATCAAGAGTTCACAATGAACCCCTACATCTTCGATTTGGTTGCAGATGAATTAATAAAACACATACAAAAGAAAATCCTTGGTGCATGATGTTTACAAAAGATATTATAATGGTAGATAAGACATAAGAAGCGTTAATAGAAAGTTAGAATTGTGGATGAGCACTTTAAAGTCTAAGGATTTCAGGTTAAATATAATCAAAACGGAATACATGCACTGTAAGTTTAATTAAAATCGAAATGCAGATAATGAGAAATTTAACTTGGATGAAGTGGCATTATTCCAAAACACTCATTTTAAATATCTAAGTTCAATCATCTAACAAGACGGAGATTGTAAAAAGGATGTTAATCATAGGATAAAAGTTGGATAGTTGAAATGGAGGCTTGGCATGAGAGTACTATGTGACCGCAAGATTCCTAATAAATTGAAAGCAAAACTCTACCATACAGCTAATCGACCGGCTATATTATATGGTAGTGAGTGTCAACAATGAAAGTTTGGATCCTCAATTTGAGGATCTAAAACCCCATTAATTTTACTGTAGCAATTGGAAAAATAAGTGACGGATGTTTGGGCATTAATGCCAAAAATGGATTTTGATTAGAATTTACTCTTCAAACGTGATTCCAATTGGATTTTTTTAAGTTAATATGAAAATCTAAATTGACAAAACCTCAATTGGACAAAATCTCAATTTGACAATCGGACTTCCAAACACCCACAATATGTATCAAAGATGAGTGTGGTCAAGATGAATATACTAAGAGAGATGTGTAGTCATACTAAAATTGATAAGATACGTAATGAAAGTATTAAAAATAAAGTGAGAGTAGTATCGATTGAGGACAAAATAAAAGAATGAAAATTAAAATTATTTAAACACGTGAAACGGAGAATTAAGGAAGCTCTGATTAGAAAGGTTGAGCATATTATAATAGAGGAGATAAAGAAAGAAAGAGATAGACCTAAACAAATTTGGAGAGAGGAATAGAGTATAATTTATATGCATTATAATTATCAAAAAATATAGCCCAAAATCATTTGGAGTAAAAACAAAGAATCCATATACCCAATTCATTTTGAGATTAATACTAAGTTTATTTAAGCAATAATAATATTCCTTCCAATAGATTTTTCTTCCCATAAGCTTTGTTGATTTTAGGGCTAGAAAGAGGGCCAAGAAAGAGATTTGTTTGCCATTAAACCGCCACCCCTACTAGACTCCTCACCAAAATCCTTAATCCCATAGCAATTTCAAATTTGAGTATCTAATGAGAGGAAGGAATTGTTAAGAGATTATAGAGAGAAAGAGAGAGCTAGACAAAGGAGGATAATGATATAAGTGAAGAGTTTGAGAAATTTATTATAAACAAAAAGCTCAAAAAAAACCATGATTTATGGGTTTATGATTTCTACTTTTTTCATTTTTCAAAAACGCTTCATGAAAAGAAGGGAAAAAATCAGTAACACCTTCCAACAAATGCATTGTGTGCTTTTTTATTGAAAAAAAAAACAAAACCAAAATGATCCTGAATGCACTGTTAAGTTGGATAACTTTAAACTTTTATCCTATACAACCCTAAACACCAGCATCCTAAAATCTCAAAAACATATAGTTTTAACTTCGCTATCACCGTTTCAGAATTTCCAGCAACAAGGTTCTGCAATTCAACCAACAAAACAGCAAACTGTTGAAATTTCCTGCAGCCTGATTCTTCCATTCAATCAACAGAACAGACACCTGTTCCCCTTCTGTCAATTCAATTGCTGTTTGATCTATGAACTCCAAAACCTTTGCTCTCAACCTTAATCCCCAATTTTATTGAGATCTAACCCACCAGAAATTACACAAGGGCAGACTAATCCAAATTTTTCCTCCACCACTTATAGCATTCATTACTAACTAAAAGTCAAATGCCTAATATCAAATTTGGCATGTGATATCGAGAAATTAAAGAAAACAAGCCCCAATTTCAAGAAAAATCCAGCAAAGACACACTCACATCATCAATTTCCATCATCAGGTCTCAATAAAAATTAAAATGATCATATAGAACACCACCCTAAAGAATCCTAAACCAAATTATCAGTAAATAAGCACAGGAGAATATCAATGATGTTTTAAACTAATAAACTTGTAGCTCTTATCTCTAAACTGAAATCTAGAGGAAACTAAATATTGCATGCAAGAAGAATGCAAAAGAAACACCAAAATAGATAGAAGAAAACAGACCCTTATGAAGTCTAATGTGTCCAAAAATTTCAGAGAGAGAGAGAGAGAGTGATATGATCCCAAGTAGAGTCTTGTGTATATTAGATTTTAATTAATCTTATTTAATAAGTTTTAGTATAATATATTTATGGATTGTATAATTATATTAAAATTAAGTATATTAGTGAGTTTTGAGTCTGTTTCATATTAATTTATAGCCCAAAAACGAATTTAGATTTTATTTTTTATCTTATTTAAAAGTTTATTCTTATCTAGAAAATTTGCTCTGATTTATAAAATTTATTCTCGATTAGGAAACTGCCATGGTTTAGAAAGTTTATTCTTAACTAGAAAACTTAAATTAGGGTTTTCATATGATTAAGTTAATATAAATACTTAGCTAAACCTATATATTAAAAAAAAAATTCAGATTTTGATTAAATATAATTTTGTGAGAATTCTATCAATTTTGGTTTTTGCTAAGACCCGTTTGAACTTATCAAAACTAACCCCTTTATGGCGTTCATCAATTATACCAAGGTTCTCTAGCACAAGTTGCTATTGGGTCAAGATTTCTTATTTCAAATCTGATTTAGCTTCCCAAGGGGTCGCATACCATACGTAAAGGTGTTGAATCTCAAAGCAAGTCAATTGGGGT
>CANXYC012145390.1:0-16861 GCA_948193065.1 Aleurites moluccanus | reverse complement strand
ATAGTGAGATATTTTTCTGTGTGTTTTGAGATATATGATTATAATTTTTTAAAATATATATAAAATATATATATATATATATATATATATATATATATATATATATATATATATATAAGTAATAATATATATATATATATTATATTATAAATTTATAATTATATAAATAAAAAAATACATATATATTAAAAAATTATAATTATATAAATATATATAAATTGTTTTTTCTGTTCGAGATTCAAAAATATAGTAAAATTATTTATTTTATTAAATTTTAAAATAAAAAATAAGATTTTTTTTTCAAATAATGAGTTTTTATACAATATTATTGAAAATTTATTATAGCTATAAGAATTTAAACAAATAAAACTAAATTAATAAAGATAAATTAAAATAATATATATAATGTAAAAATTTAAAAAATTAAATGTACTATATAATTAAAAAATTTCGGTATGATTTTAGATTCATTGATGCTCTTATATTTATATAAAATTTTAATCACTTGATAAATTATTGAATTACTACTAAAATATATAAAAATTTTAATTCATTAATTGTATTAATAATTTATTTATTTTCAAATATAGAGTTATAACTCTAAGCTAATGTCAATATAGTATTTAATAATATCATTTTATATTTTTTATTATAAATTTTTCATAACACAATAATTAAAAATTATAATTAAAGTAATATTAATTTAAATATTAAATTAAAATTTTTATAAATAAAATCATATTTTAAAATAATAAAATTAAAATTTATAATAAATATAAAACCAAAATTTCAAATAATATTGTGTTTTTAAAATTTTAAAATTATAGTATTCAATATTTAAATTTAATTTTCAATTATCAATTTTAGCAGATATCATCCAATTTGTATTTATTTGTAAATAGTAGGATGACAAATGAAATCGAAATTGAAAATGAATATTTATATGCATAATATACATATTATATAAAATATTAGAAAAGAGAGAGAGAAAGCCACCCACGCGTCCCAGCATAATAAACCGCGTGAAAGCGGACCCACCATTTTTATCTTTTTTATTTATTATTCTAATGCGAGATGGCGCCAGTTGCGGACTAAATTGAGAGTTGATTTGAGTGAAACTTTCCTTAGCCTTTAATATTATATTATAATAAAATACAATTTCTAAAAAGAAAGTATTTTTCTGGGTGCTTTCGCGATTCAAATTCAAATTTGAATTGTTTATTTAATCATATTGTTTGAAATCTCTATTATTTTAATCATTCAGAATTGCCGATCTTATATCGTCACGGCACGCTTCGATCTTCACTGTTTCAACATTTCATTATCCAATCGCTGCCCTTTTAAAATATCACTTGAATATATATTATATAAATGAAAATAATTAATTTTATATATAATAATGTTTTATTTTTAATTAGATATAAATTGAACATACAACTCTATTAGTTAATTTTAAAATTTAATTATGAGTTTTCATGGGACAAATAACAGCTTTGACTTCTCTAAACTATTTAAAATGCATATATTATTTATATAAAATTCATTTTAATTTCTTAATCAATCTATCTAAATTTATAATTGATCCCTGTGGAATTGATTTTTTTAAATTTTTTTAATATTTTTTAAATTCGAGATTTCACTTTTATGAAAATGAGTCACATGTAAGAAATGTTTATATATATAATTTTTTTATAGAAATAAAATATTTATATTCACTGATATTTAAATCAAACAACAGAATACATAAGAAATTTTGAAGGAATAGTGGGCTCACTTCACGCAGCATCATTGGGCTGATGGTTTATTGGATTTTCTTTTCTTCCTATAATTTAAAAGGACTCCTGTTGTTGTAATAGGAAATTTAAGGGCCCTTACACAATGAGAACTTGGGCCACTGCCAGCGCTTTCTACTGAGTCAGTACTCAGTACACATTAGCAGCGCAAAGAGTCCAAACTCGGTTCCTAAATTAGCAAAATTCAAAATATTCTAGGCACAGAAAAACGCCATGGAAATGGAGGAGGCTATGCAACTGCAAATCAAAAGATTCGAACAGATTCCGTCGCCTTCAGTCTTCGCTTCTCAAATTGAATCCAGAAATGTCCCCGCTGTAAATTCTTTATCAGTCAATTCGTTTCAATTTCTCTTCTCAGTCGCCCTCGCCTTTCATTACACTTTTTTTTTCTGTTTTTTCTTTTTCCTTCTTGAAAAGGTGTTCTATGGATGCGTTAAGGAATGGAAAGCTTTCACCAAGTGGAATCCGGCTAATGGCGGTCTCGACTATTTGCAGGTGTTCTCTTCTTCAAATACTACTCCTTTATTTGTTTCGATGATCATCTGATTCGAGTATTTTTCTGTGCATGAACTGCATTATGGAAGTTTAGGAACGGGTAGGATCGTCTAATGTTGAGGCTATGCTATCTAGAACTGCGCCTGTCTTTTATGGTGATCTTAGAAGCCATGAGAGGGTATAATTCTGTGAGGTTTTGCTATATATATACGGAGTTTTTTCAAGTGATATCTTCTGTCTTATATTTATATATTTTTTTCTCGTGCTAGGTTCCATTACAGTTCTCCACCTTCATTGATTTTTGTAAGCAGCGTATGATAAACACAGAAAGGAATCAGCCTGCAGTTTCTAATGCGGAAGAGCTTGACCCTTTACTCTTTAGCGATGCTCCTCAACAAATTTATTTAGCCCAGGTTCGAACTTTCTGGGTTCATGTTTATCCTGATTTATTTGATTAGTTTGTGTTCTTTTGGATGCACAATACGAGGGGTTATAGTTGACACTTGAATTGCAGGTACCAATTCTGAATATTGAGGATCAAGACAGGGTTCAACTAGGAATTCTTGAGGAAGACATTCAAAGGGTTTGTGCTCTTTGTTCTTCCTTTTCTTATTGTTATATTAAGCCTATTGCTCTCCATTGAAAGAACTATTAGCTTACAGTTGATTACTTTGTACAGCCTGCTTTTTTGGACACAAAGGAACTTGCTTCTATTAATCTATGGATGAATAATGCTCATGCTAGATCAAGTACTCACTATGATCCACATCATAATGTTCTATGCGTAGTTGCTGGCCATAAACAGGGTTGACTTGCTTACTTTTTTTCACTTGTCCATCTTACTATTGGATCAGATGTCTTCATTTATCTGCAATTTATTGATTTATGATATTGCCAAAATCATTTTCTGCATTTATTATTTGTGAAGAAACTTGGAAGTTCTTTGCCTTACAGTAGTTAATGCTTTTATTTTATGTGTTAATTAGTACATCTCATTTCATGCATTTACTCTATAGTTATTTATTTAGGAGTTAGAAATAGCTTTTTTATTGAACTATTTCTCTTTTGCGTACAGTTGCAGGCGTAGATTTGATTATACTAAAATGCTTTAATTGTCAACAGAGAGAGAAAAAGGAAGAAAGAAGTTCAATTTAGCTTTTCTGCTAACTGATATTGATTGTCTTTGTTTACGTTATGGTGTTAATGTTAAGCCTTCAACCATGCATGATAACTAGCTTCTTTTATTGATTTGTATCTTTTGTAATCACTTTTATTTGTTGCAGTTGTCCTATGGCCTCCTTCTGCAAGTCCATTTTTATACCCCATGCCTATACATGGGGAATCTTCAAATCACAGGTATGCTAATTTCACACTGTACTGAATTAGTAACTATTTTTACCTTGCAGAGAGATGTAATTCAAAATTTTGTTTAGCTATTGGCCTGGCCTTGTTTTTGATAATAATCTTTTTGCGTATTGTTTGTTATTTAATTCTCCTTTTCCCTTTTTAAAAAAATTTCTTCTGGCTGGCAGTTCTGTTGCTTTAGAAAACCCTGATTTCTCGTTATATCCAAGAGCAGAATGCTCCATGCAGTACTCTCAGAAGGTTATTCTTCACGCAGGTGATGCACTTTTCATCCCTGAAGGCTGGTAAGGTTTGAATTATTGGGACTATTGAAGGAATTGCCTCAAGGGCCTTTTTATGCATTTCTTTTTTTAAATTTACATCTACATCTACATCTATCTATATGTGTATCTATATATATGTTTGTATGTGCATGAGCGTGTGTGTAATACATATTGTGTGTATATTCCATGGGTTTGACCATCCATCATGAGGCAATTTCTGGGCCTCTTTTCCGTTTGTCTTTGAATTCTACCTTTCTCAAGGCTTGTAATCTGCTTGTCCATAAAAGACTTGATATTGCACTCACTTCTATTCAAGTTTGTTATGGACCTTTTTGCGTTCTCTCTAAAAATTTATAGAAATTTAATAGGTGATGGATGCCTTTTCTTTTCATGCTTTTGTTCTTTGTTATATTAGGATAAGTAAGCAAGTTTTATTGCTTGCTTCTAGATCTAGAACAAGGTAGTAGGCTTAGTTAGAGATCAATAAATCGTGCCTTGGGGCTTTTATTTCTGAGGATTTGGTGTGAGGATGTGGTGTAAGGATCATGGTTAGAAGAAGCCTGAATATGAAGAAAACAGAAGTTAAAAGGATGAAAAATCCAGGATAATCACACGTAGGGCACAAAGATGAAAATTCTGGCGAACTGATAATTTCATATAGAAAGCATTACATTGATATATGCAAACCTTGATTCTTATTGGAGTTGAAGTCCTAAGCAGAAGTTTTAAACTCTACTGTTTTGATTGAGTACCAGACTCAAAATTCAAACATGAACAGCCAGAACATAGTCATTGTGAACATCCATTTGCATAAAATTTGCTTTTCCTCTCTAACAATTTGAATTACTTTTAGAATTACGGTTATAAGTTTGATTATACAATCGAAATCGAGTTACTGAATTACATATGCTGCATTTTTCTCTTGCTATACTAACCACAAAATGACTCCCATGATGCAATTTGCTAAGATTTCTGCTGCCATGTGCGCAGTCTTGCTCTGAAATTACTTAAAAAAGCTTTAAACGGTAATCTCAGAATGAATATAGTGGAACATGGCAGTGATGCAAAATAAGGGCCATTAACCCTTGAAATCATTGGTATGATCTGTCTTTCAGCTTGTCCCTTCAAGTGACTAATAAAATCTTCTAGATAAATGGGAGTCCATATTTAACCCAAGTATAATGTTTACAAATTCATGAACAAAAGCAATCAATTCAATAATATGCTTGCTTATAGTTCAAATCCAACTCCCACTTCATTGAAACGTAATTTCCAGTAGTATGTTTTTTATTAATATAATGGGTAATATATAATATACAATAAATAAAAATAAATTCATAAACACTAAAATTTTATTCAAATTATTGTGAGAAAATTGTCTTACCGGTTTTGCCTCTAGCTTCAACTCTGTCCCCTTAAATATTACCACCTTAATTTCTACCATATTTAAAAACAGAGAAGTGAAAAAAGCATGAGACCGGAAAGTTTGACATGTGACTGATCATGCAAAAATTATCTAGATAAGTAGAACAGGTAATAATATACTTTAATTCCTGTAACAAACTCCTTAAGGCTAATCTTTTATTGGAAAATAATTTATACGAGTCTTTTTCCTATAATGTTTCCTTTTTTTTTTTGTTATATAGTCTTATATTTGTCTATATAATTGTTGATTGACATGAAACATCACCAAACCACCTTTTTAGGTGAAACATTGATGCAGTTTAGGAAAAAGAAGAAGATATGATTTAGGAATTACTTTTGTTTAATTTTTAAATTAGGAATTTATTTAGTTTTCCTAGTTAGTTTGTTTTTGGTATCTTTTCTTTTCCATGTTTATTTACGTTTATTGTTAAATAAGTGTTTTAATTAGTATTAGGTTCCTTTTCAGTCTAAAATTAAGATTTTATTCTAATTAGTATAAATAAGCTTTATTAGACAAATAGTATTGTAGTACTCTTATTATTTCAGTTCAGAATTTTAATAGAGGTTTTCTTTAAACCTTAATTATTTTTTGTTCCAATAACGATCACTACTTTATTGTGGCCCTAATTGTTAAGATCAAACTTTCTGCGGCATCAACATATATAGATTTAAAAAAAAAGGTTAGCTTTTAATGTGAATTTTTCCTAGTTAAGGCTTTTACAGATTTTTCAGTTCTCTTATTTTCTAGCTTTACAATACATATTAGATTTCTTATTATATCAATTCAAACTATATGTTTGTAGATCAAGTGATGTGAAAGAGATTTTTCCAAAATAAAAAGAAAAAGATAGAAAAGAAAAGATATGGAGGAGTTTCTCAGACTCTGGCTGTGTAACTTCTGTTTTATAATATTTTGTTGATGCAATGGTTAAAAAAATTAGTTTCATCTTTAAATGTGGGAAAGTTCGTTTTCAGCCTTGATTAAATGTCTTACCAGTTGTCAGAAACTTAATAAAATGGCTGACTGGTTCCATATGTATGATTCATTAAATTATTTTTTTTCTTGGGCTCAACCTTTTTCTAGCATATGGCAAGGTTAAATAATCGTTGTTTCTAATTGCTACAGGTTCCACCAAGTAGATAGTGGTGATTTGACAATTGCTGTCAACTTTTGGTGGAGGTCCAACATAATGTCTAGCATGTTAGATCACATGGATGCTTATTATTTACGGAGAATATTAAGAAGGTTCTCTTGCTTCTTTATCTCTTAAGATGTTTCAGCTTTTTATTTTCTGGTTTTTCCTCTTTTCTCCTGCGAAGCTGTTTATGTTTGGGTTTAGTTTTAGTGATCCAGCAAGCTAAATTGATTATGTGATTTTGTTTCTTTGGCATGCTTTATTTATTCAAATGCTGTGAAACCAAGATTGACAGATAAAGAAATGGTATGTCTATAACCTTGATATGTCATGCTATTACTAATTCTAAGTTTTGACTTGGGATTACTGATTACTTTGCTATCTTGTTTCCAGGCATTGCAAAAATGTTCATTGTTTTAGTTTATTCATTTGAATACTTTTTCTATGCACTATTCCAAAGGAAAATTGTGTTTGAGTTTGCATTCACACTTCTGCAGTCAGTCTGATTGTCTGAAGGAAATTTTTTTCCAAAAAGTTTGATCCTTGAAAAAAGCTTGAATGTTGCTGGCTGTTATCATAGTAGCTATCGATGATTATAACGTACCACTTTTAATTTGTACCTAAAGTTTGTTTTAAGTTAAATGATGGACTGGAAAAGTTTGGCAATTTCAGGTCTAAGATTGTTGATTATAACTTACCACTTTTAATTTGTACCTAAAGGTTGTTTTAAGTTAAATGATGGACTGGAAAAGTTTGGCAATTTCAGGTCTAAGATCCTTACAAATTCCATGTATTAATGACTCATAAGTAAACATCAGGAACTTTATAATTTTGTTTTATTCAGTTGGAACAGCTTTGTTTAGTTGTGGAAAACAAAGTCTGTTTTCCAGAAAATTATTCCAAGAAAATAGAAAATTGAAAATTGATATTTAGTTATCAATTTTTTCTAAATGGAAAATTTTGAAATAATTTTTTAAGTTTTCCAAAATTACACTATATCATGGAAAAATACTTTATAATGTTTTCTACTCTTCTTTAAAATAAATATTTATGAAAAATAATAGTTATATATTTAATATAAAAAGTGAATCTTAGAAATAAGAATGGAAATTGAGAAATAGAAAAAACTTTAAATGGAAAGGAATCTTACCATATTTTCTTATTTTCTAATTTTCAATTTGAAAAATGGAAATATAGAAAATTGGGAAATGAAAATGAAAACTAGAAAAAGAAAATAGAAAATATTTTCTTTAACTAAACAAGGTATGAATATACTGTATTTTGTGCTTTCCTTTTGTC
This sequence comes from Aleurites moluccanus, assembly GCA_948193065.1. Lineage (NCBI taxonomy): Eukaryota > Viridiplantae > Streptophyta > Magnoliopsida > Malpighiales > Euphorbiaceae > Aleurites > Aleurites moluccanus. The sequence goes on along the minus strand of CANXYC012145390.1, from coordinate 9,085 downwards.
CCGTGTTTCCTGTTAGAAGTTTATAGTCAAACACTGTAACACAAATAATACCTGAAATTAGGACAGAACCACATTCTCCAGAAGACTTCTTCTTGTGGCATGGAGAAACAGAAGATGCACCCATACAAGCAGCTTAGTGGAGAGGCAGGTAAGTTTGATCATATGTCACTAGGTCCTATTTACCTTCTATGGCTTGTAGTTTTATGCAATGGAATTTCCAGCATTTTTTTTTTAAAATGAGGAGATTTCTGGTGACTAATCTTAATATTTTGTTACCAGATCATAGTCACTGTGAATTGGTCCAGTCATGTGAAGAAAATAATTTACAAGGGAAAGACCAACATCAGAGAGTTGATTTGCACTTGTTGGAACCATTTGCTCTCCATGCTCTCCATGAACTTGTTTCTTTGGTTCATGACCGTGTTAACATGACTAATCAAAGTCAATCGGTACTGTCAACTTCAGCAAATGATTCTGCAGCTAGTATGAAAGGACAACATGATAAGACTATGACAACTAATTTATTTATCCTGGAGGATGATCCGGTTGCTAAAATTCTATGGACCCTTGATCCACACACTCTTCAGAATGTCCTTCTAGCTATGGTGGTGAGTTTGAATTCTTGCATAAAGCTTACACTTTTAAATATGTGGATGAAATTTCTATCAATAATGCCTGAAATTCCCATATTCAACTCAGCCTTAATTCCAAAATTAATTAGGGTTGGCTATATGGATTTTTTGTTTCCACACTAAAATTTTTTGACAATGTCTTATAATAGTTGTAATGCCTCTAGATCATATTGTACTCATTTCCTCCGAGTTAGCTTAGGTATAATGCCCATCTAACTTAAAAATAAGCTCCACTTACAATTGTACATTAGTCTTTGATAATTGAGCATTTGATGTTACTGTATCTTTTCTTGAAGATTTTTCATGTTACAACACTCTTTGTCCAGCACAATTTCCCAAGAACCTTGGAGGCTCTGATTCTGCACTTGCTTTCACCAGTGGGAGCAGAAGTACTCACTAGGAAATTTGATGAGATAGATCGACAAAACTCCGAAGAAGAACGGTATTTTTCAACTTCATTGGAATAATTAATTTCTGAAAAGAAAGAACAAGCCACTTCGCCACTTCAACATTTTTTTTTGTTACATTGGAAAAGAAGCCACTTCAACTTTGCTCTATCATTCATAATTTCTAATTTCAGGAACAAATTCTACCAAGTTTTCTATGGCGTATTTGATGACCAATCTGCTGCAATGGATGCAATCTTGAACGGGAAAGAATCATTTGCTCTTCAGGTAAGTCTGGTTTGTTGCCTGCCTTTAGTCTTTTGGAAGTCAATATATTATATATTTTCTTATTACCAAAATGCATTCTACTTATATATTTTTTTCGAGATGTGGGTGTAGGAATTTATTTGGTATGTAATTCATTTTCCATTAAGTTCGTTTATTTATTTCATTTGGTTGAAGAAATAAGTGTGGTTGCATATGTTGGAGCATTACCAAAAGTTCCAAGTTAGTAATTGGAGAGGTCTGGCTGTATGCAATATGAGAGTTTAGCAAGCTTATTATTTAATTCATATAGGATAACTTGGTGCTCTTGTCAGTTGCAAATCCAATTGAAACCACATGAAAAACATAGTATTTCCCAGATACTGATTGGAAATACACAACGTTTATTTATTTATTTGAAAAAATGAGTAATGGCCCATTTCTTCACAGTATCTGGTTCTCCCCTTTTTCTCTAATATGATTTTTATTACTAAAATATACTAGTTTTGCTGGTAAGTAAAGGTATTTAATGATTTGTCTTTCTTCTGATAATCCATGCCTCTAAAATTCCTTGGTGATACATTCATATATACACAACAATAGTGTGCTGACGAACAAGCATGCGGAACAATAACAAGAATAGAATGATCCAAAAAATTAACCTACTAGGTGAAGATGCTCATACAATATACTAAGGCTATTTTTAGATTGTTAAGTATTTACCAATATGGGATTACTTAACCATCTTTTAAGTTGGTTACATTCATGAGCATTTTGAAGACAGACTTATCCTGATTTACTAATATTCTATAAAAAAAAGTTGTATTAGTCCTATTATATTCTACCAGACTAACACCTTGTAAATTTAACCAATATTTGAAAAGCTCCTAAATTTGTTGGCGTAATTTTGATTTTTTCAGTGATCCATATTGTGAAGCACCTTGCTATTTTTTTTTTCTGCTTGCCCAGGATAATTTTTTTAAGGTTTTATACTTTGAATTACTGGCAGCAAACAAGCTCTGCAAATCATTTCTCATGCATATTCACTAGTATAGGTGAATAAAAGTAGTTCATTATTTGAGCTCTACTAGATATATAATAGTAGCTCTATTATCTGCTATGCCATGCTAATGTTGCCAATTGCCATGCAAGATCATAACATTCATAGTTCCACCATTCCACTTCTAGGATTTTTTAGATTTATATTTCTTTCCTCGAATAGAAATTTAATACTAGCTAATTCAATTAAATTTTCCAACCTGCTTTCATTATGGTTTTCTGAGCCAGTTCAGCTTTGACCACATCTATTATTTTTCTCAAATGAGCAGTCTTTATAAAGTTCTTATTAGCCTTTGTTCTTTTTTAATTGTTTACATTTTTATATCTTCACATCATCTTTGTTTGAGGGAACTTTAGGTGCATTAGTTAAATAGCATCTGCATCTTTATCTTCGATGGACAATAAGAATCTTCTGAGCATGCCTTGTATAAATACTTTATAGGCATATCAGAATCTATCTTAAATGAAACGGATGATTATCAATGATGATGGGATTATGCTTATAAGCCTTTCATTGGAGTTTGTCATTGACATCACCTGTGAATAGAGTGCTTTTCTTTATTATTAATATTATGGTTACATCGTCAGCATGATTTTGTTTTTCCTTTATCCCTAGATTCACTTATACTCGAATTATTCTGTTTCTCTTTACTAAATTCTTCCTTTATTAAAGAATAACATGGACGAAAAGGAAAGAAAGGAAGAAAGAAAAAAAAGAGAAAACAGATGAAGAATATATTGTGCTTTGATGCATTTGATTTAAATACATTAGAAAATAAATTCAATATCTGATTTTTCATGTTGCAGGCCTTCAAGAATGTATTAGATAAATACATAGGAGTAAACTTTGATGTGCAAAAACCATCAGTTGGATATGATGTTTAGTGATGCGACTTCATTGAAGAATTGGTCCCACTGATGATATCAAGATTTAATCAGTGCATTTCCAGGGAAGAAACTTTCTGTCTTAATTGGTACTTCTGTGCGAGTCATCACCGATTTTGTAGAAATATAAATCATTGCTAACTTTGAATGATGATGAATATCTCAGCTGTCAACTTGCTATACCATCCAAGTTCTTTTGACTTCAATGATACTCTGCTCAAATAATTGTTTAGAATTTTGTACATTGTAAATTATGAAAGTCACGTTTTTGTTCCCTGATTTGGCATCCAAAATAGTCCTTCCAGATTGTAAAAACCTAATGCTAGCATATTCAGGTGATGGGTTCTTATAGCTTGTTGCATATCAATAGCATTTTCCTCCAAAAAGTGTCTTGCAGGTTTAAATTTTGAGTAAAATTGGTGGCAATGGGAGTGGTAGATATCTTTGATTAGCATGTGATTAGCCAAGCCAACAAGAGTGCCTATAGAAAGCAATGTCCCCACATAAGTTGCCTTAGAAACACACTAACGAGAGGTAGGGCTGAAACAGTCGGCACACGACATGATGATTGATGAGCTTTTATTGACTGTGTATGCCACGTAGTTATTAACTTGTAGAAACTATAATTTCTTTTGCACTTGTGTAAACCATTATAATCTGCTTAGCATTATTGTTGAAGCCATTGTTTATAAAAATTCTGTATTGAATATATTAATTAAAAATTATTGAAATTTGTTTTCAATATTAATTTCACGTGTTTTAATATTAAAAGTGTTAAAATTAGTTAATCAATTCTCTGAAATTATTTTTTCTAAAAATCTAAAATATTTTTTTTAAAAAAAGAACAGTTTGAATCTTAATACTAAATATATTTATCATTTGATCTTTTTTAGTGGTCCTTTTTTTTTTTTTTTTTTTACCAATTATTTACTAAAAGTCCCTTGCTAGTTGCTACCATCTTTATCTAAGTTTGTGAAGATGGAGAACAAGAGTGTCAATGACAATGTTGTTAAAGAAACCAGAAGAGGCCAAAGAGATGATGTATATATCCTTCTCTATTGTAAATTGAATGGTGATACTGAAGAGGGTTATGGAAAAGAAAGGGGTATTGCTGCTGCATGGGGATTTGCAGAATTGGAGAAAAGAGAGAAAAGCATAAAAAAGAAGCTTTGGTAATTATTAAGAGACTAGAAGGAAGAAAAAGTGGGGAAAAGGAAGGTTTGTTAGGATGAGATTCCCTGATGGAAGATGACATATTGAAAGGAGAAGAGAAGAAGGGGGAAATTAAGAAAGAAAGACTGAAAGAGGGAGAGAGAAGTAATGGAAGAGAAACTTTTGGTTTGTCTGGTTGTGCATCAGAGAAAAATTAAAAAAAGCTGCAGTCTTTTTTACAAGGCAAGTGGTATGTATTGTACCTTAACCCCTGCAACTTACACATAAACTTTCTAAAAGCTTGGATATACCAAAACACAACCCTTTCATTAATCCCTATATCTCCTCCCTCTCTCTCTCTCTTTTTTCCATGGTGAATAATGAATATACTAAATTGTACTTGGTAACAAGGATTTCCAATTCTTTAACAATTTCAATTCTCTACCTGTTTGTTTGGTTTTTAATACAGAATAAGACGAAAATGAAATAATTATTCTATATGGTATAATTAGTCTTATCTTACCATTTGCATGTTTATCAAAACTCATTGATCAAAAAAAAAAAAAAAAAAAAAAAAAAAAAAAAGACAAATTGGTTGGTCATGAAAGCAAAGTAGGGAAAAGATCATTTGAATATTTATGTATGTAATTAAATATAGATTAAGCTGCGAAGCTAAGGCTGTATAATATGAGGACAAGCACAGAAATAGATAAAGGGGTTGGTAGGTTATCAAGTAAAAGAAAAGACTGATCAGAGAGAACAAATTATAATTCAAACTTGCAAAGTTGTATCAAGCTTCTTTTTCATAACCGTTGACATTTTTTTTCCTTTCATTTCCTCTTCTTTTCTTTTCTTTTCTTTTTTTTTTGTTTTTCCTTTTGGTTTAGTACCACCATACACTGTAAATCGGACCACCACCACACTTTGCACAAATACACATAACAGCATCAACTTAGTAGCCTTTGTACTCATGCTTACACCAGGTTTTACAGCCATCTATACCCTCTCTTTAGAAAAGGCTACATTTCCTTTGAAATTATCAATAAATATTTTTCCTCTTACTCCTAGTATCATAAAGTGATTTGAGGAAAAGAAATTCTTGGAAACTGCTAATAATCATTCTTTATTTTCTTCAATATGTAATTTCATTGAGGATAAGAAGTGAATTTGTAACAAATTTCCCACTTAGCCTATAGTTTGTGCCTTGTAACATAATTTATTATGTAAACAAATGAGAAATAATAATGATTGTTTTAAAAACAAATTAATTAAATAATTACCTTTCTTGTAGGTTATTGTATTTTAGTATCATACATTTTTTGGCAAGTAAGTGTGAATGTGTTGAAATGCTTCATTTTGAAAACTTTGGTTAGTGACAAACAAAATATCTAATTAATTTTTTTTAGCTGCTGATTGAAATTTCTCTCAAATTTTTTTTATTATTTCTGTCTTTTTCACTAGAAGCCAACAACTTATTCAATATAATTATTATATGGTTGTTTTAATACATGAAATTTTGTGATATTTATATAATTTTTAATTAGAATTTCAACGATCATAATTTTAGAAAAATCCTAAAATAAAATTTATTGATTGTTCTTTTGATATAAAAAAGTGTTTAGTTAATGCACAAAATTAATATTTTTCTTGTCCGAATTAATCTTAGTGGCTGATAGATAGTATATAGTTTGATTGAAAAAATTATTAGAATATATATATTAATTGTGAAAAAATAATATATAATTATCTGAGCTTTAAATTACCCTGAGAATATTCAAATCATAGAACAAGTATTTATTTGTTAATTTAAGAATAAATCAGAGGTCCTATCAGGGGGCAAACTTGGATGAAATGAAAATGAAAAAAACTGGGGAGATGACTGTCAAGTGTCAAATAGATGGGGTTGGAGGACACATTCGTCAATCCCAAGAGAACAAAGTATGGCCCTTCACCGACATGCTCAGCTCATTTGTCCAAGTATTTCCCTCTCTTCAAAAATATTATTATATACATTTGGAAGCAAGGATGTAACTGGAGAATCTTTTTAAGGAGTTGAAAATTAAATTATTAAAAAATTTTAATATTATAAATTATATATAATTTTTTTTTTCAATTAACAATTAAAAAACTTATATATATACATATATTTGAAAATTTTAGGAATAACCTCTCCTGATTACACCCTGATTTGGAGGATATTAATTTGGCATAAATCAGAAAAGTGATACATTTTTAATTATTACATAACAGTTACAGAAATTTAAAGTCTCAGTTTAATTTTATTAAACCAACACCTTAAAACCTAATTTGAATAATAAAGAATTTATAGTTTTAAAAATTTGAATAATAAAAACCTTTTCCACGTAATTAAATGTGACTTGCGAAAAATAAATATAATAACTTATAAAAAAAAATTTCCCTTCCTTTTAATCATCATCGCATCGCTAAATCATCGTAACGTTGGAATCAGTGCAAAGTGATAGTAGTTATTCATTTTCTTGATCCTATTCCTAGATAAGGTATTATAGATTATTAAGGGAGGGAAGGGTGTAATTGTAAATTTAATGCATGCATGTATTGCCTTCTTTGATACGTCTAAGCCCATCATCTAGGTTTTGAATTTGACTTTCTTTTAGTTAATTCCTATCACTACCATTCACATGCCAATAATATTGAGGGTCGTAGGAATAAATTTAAATGAAAAAGCTTATAATCAACCATTTTTGTACATATTGCAAACAATCAAATTTAATTTGAATGTTGTATTTTTATTTAAATTTTAATGAAGTTTTATTGAATTAATTAAAAAAGCTTACTTAGTTTCTATATAATTACCTGTTATCATCATTACAATCTATTTCTAGTGTTAAACTTATATAATATATGTTCCAAGGTTCAATTATTCAAGTCCCATTAGAGATTCCTGCATGTAAATAGATAGAAATCAATCAAACTTTTATTAGAGATACAATAGTTATGAAAGATGTCGAAAGGTTATTAATTAATAATAATATAAATAAATACTTTTCCATGGATGATTAAAGATATGAACTTATAATAGGCATATAAATATAAAGAGTTGAACCAAAAAGATTTTTATCTTTTGATCATCATAAGATAATAATTAATGATTTTAGTATATATATATTCAGGCCCATGAAGTCCATTACTAGTAGTCTTTCACTCATCGAAACAAGACAAAAGTGATAACCAAATAAATAAATAAATAAAACAAGAAGAAGAATAATGGTTGGTTCAAAAAATTTCATGTCTTGTTGCGTTTTGCAATATAGTCTTGTGAACCATAGCTGTCGAGATAAAGATGGGACATGACCAAAACAAATTTAATTTATCAAATTAATTACTAGAATATTATTTATTTATGGGAACTACTAATTTGTCCACTATTTTTTTTTTTTTTACAATGCCTTTTACCCTTTTTTTAAGAGAATATATATATATATATATATCCTCTCTTTTATGTTCTGCATGTGAAATTAAATTTTATCAACAAAATTACAAGGCTGCCACCCACCATCCTCAAGCAAGTTAATTGGCTTCAATAGGGGAATAAAACTAATTAAGTGGAATGGTCCAAATATATGCATCTAAAAATTTTAATTAGAATTTAAATCCGTGTGTTTTAATTTTGAAAAAAAAAATTAATTTAAATATTACTGACCAAAATTCATTAGGATTATTAAAAATACAAATAAATTAATTAAGGAGCTTTTTAATTTAATAATATAAAGAGAATTTTACTATATTAATTTGATTCAAATTTTTATGATTAAAATAATTTAATAAAAAATATTATAAATAATTGATTCTCTAAATTAGTCAAATTTCCCATCTAATAAATTTTTTCAGTCTGTTTCTAAATTTATAAAAAATATATACGAATAAAACTAATAATTAACCTTTTAATTATATAAATAATTAATATTACCATCTATATCAATTACTAATAAGAAATGAAAAGGCAACAAACCCTTATGAACAGAAACTTATTAAGCATTAATATAGAAATTTAAGAGACAAAATCTTTTAAAAAAGAAAGAAAATGAAATGACAAAACAAGAAGATCTCAGGTCCTTCAATTCTTTGAACCAACCCTACTACTCTATTTAATCATTGTTTGGTTTAGGGCAGTGGGGGAGGGTATTTGCGTCATTTTATAGATGGTAGAATTTTTTGGAAATACTAATTTACCCTTTTGGCAGCTAACAGTCACCCCACGTTTCTGAAGCAGGAGGCTGAGCGAATCCAAAACCATGGGGTTTTAACAGTGTGTGATCTCTGCCACCATTAGTGTATTGCTGCAACCCTACTCCCCCTGTGTACGCTAGCATTTCCCTCATATTCATGCTAACGTTAACAGCTCCATTATTCCCATGATTCGCGGCCGCATTGCCATCTCCAGTCAGACCCAGGAAGTCTCTTGTTAAACGGTCATTCTTCTGCCACGTGGCCAGATTTTCCAGGTAAGAAGATCCATGACGAGAGATTTGATTCATTGAGTCAGCAGCAGAAGCAGGAGGAGGAGGAGGAGGAGGCGCCTGAGCATGCTGCTGAGTCAACTCGGTCATGTCCAGCTGGGTCATGTGACTGTGACCCACAGCCTGAGTTGCACCCACAGTGGCAGCCTTTTGGAGGAGTGCAGTGGCTGACAGGTGGTGAGATACAGATGCTGACGTGGCAGGATTT
>CANXYC012145329.1:0-27199 GCA_948193065.1 Aleurites moluccanus | reverse complement strand
CGGCAATTAGGGTTCCAGAATAGGGGAAAGAAGAATGTGAAAGAAATTAGGGCAGAAATTAGAGAAATAGAATTAGAATAAGAGAGAAAAGGAGGAGAGAAGGCAGAATTTAAGAAGAGTTTCTTATTGATACTCAATGATACCGAAGCTGCTAGTCCAGCCTCCTTTTATACAATGTAATCAGTTCTTTAGAGAATAACAGAATCAGTTACTTTTGTACAGCTGTACTACTAACTCCTAACAACCCTAACAATTTTTCTAACCATTTTTCCCTCCTAATTCTGCTACTAAGCCTTCTGTTTGTCATTTCTTTTTCCATTTCCTGCGGTGATATGTAACAGAAAGACCAATAAAGCCATAATAGGGGATATGGCATTTGGTTCTTATGGCTGGAAAAATACATTTTCTGCAGCCTATATGAAGTCGGTATCAATTTTATGAAGTCAGAAAACTCAAATTTACTTGGAAACTTGAAAGTAGAAATGACAAGCTTTAGGCATTGTTCACTTGGGCAAAATATTTTTGCCCCTTTCAATTGAAAATTTAAACCCATGATCTGAATAAAATGAAAAGAAAGATCTAATGATAGCTGAATGCAAGCGATGAAAATTAGTGCACACATCGGTGTATAATGGTTTATCTTGTTCTTGTTGACCAATTTCTGTGTCCCTTTGGATCTGTTCTTATAGGAACAGAATAATGTAGTTCTCTATCACCAACTTATTTTAAGTTTTCTAATCTCTCTCTCTCACTGTCTCACATTTGTTTTGGCTTTGCTACAGTGATGGGTTCTTTTTTGCTGTAAAGGAGGTTTCTTTGCTGGATCAAGGAAGCCAAGGGAAGCAGAGCATTTTACAACTCGAGCAGGTGGGAAGATTGATCTTCAATACGTGATTTACATACAGTTAAATTATCCCACTAATTATTTTATTGGCATCAAATGATCTGAACTTAGTATTTTTCTATTCTTCAATAGCTCCTCTTACTGCTATTGCATAGACAAAAATGGCTGTATCATTATATTTCTTTCTCTAATACCATTTTTATTGGTCCAGGAGATTTGTCTATTAAGAGAGTTTCGGCATGAGAATATAGTTCAATATCTTGGGACAGACAAGGTATAATTATAATTTTTGGATTGGCTTGTTTCTTTTGTTTCTGCAATGTAATATTTCTGGAATGAGAGTACGCACTCAGTCACACTTTTCTATAACTGTTTCATGAATGATGGCCAGAATGAGAATTTTTTTATATAATAATTATATTATTTTTATTATCAGCCTTCTCATTAACTGTAGTGCTAGATACTTTTTGTTGTTGGACCCTATCTATCTAGAAACAACACAAACATGGTACCTTTAGATCATTTCTAGCCTTATAGAGTTGTGATGCAAATGTTGTTTGTTTTCTGTTATTTCTATTTATGGAAAGAACTGAAAAAAAAACCTTGATCATATTATTCTTAAGGGACTTATAAAAGTATCTGAACTTAAGGACAGGAAACTTGTTTGTTGAATGAGTATTAGGATCTTTACACTGCAAAAACTTTTATTAGAGAATGTGACATATGTAATAAATTCATGGCTTATGGCATCAGCAAGTCTTTTGCTGCTTTTGGCTTTGCAGTGCTTGAAAGTTGAAACAGGATCTATTGTGCTTCCAAAATTATATTGAAGCAAGTAATTATTTATGGCATACCATTGTTGGGTTTCTATTATTTCTCATATTCTATCTAGTTATTTATCATATTCTATCTAGTTATTTCTCATGCTTCTTAGATGTGGCTCCCAATTGTTCATAGACCACCTAATTGATAAACAGGAGAGTCGGTCCTAATTGTTTTTTCTTGGTCAAGGGGCGATTGGGGTTGGGAGTGTTTATGGATTGGTAAATATGTATGTCATTCTGGTTTTATGGCTATCTTGAAAATTGGTCTTTAAATGGTTTTCACATTGTATGTCCTAATTTGTTAATGGTTTCCAGGATGAATCTAAGCTTTACATCTTCCTTGAGCTAGCAACAAAAGGTTCACTTGCAAGGCTTTATCAAAAGTACCGTTTGAGGGATTCCCAAGTCTCTGCATACACAAGACAAATTTTGAGTGGCTTAAAATATCTCCATGACCGGAATGTGGTTCATAGGTAACACAGATTATCTTATTACTGAGTTCTTTGGATCTAACTTCTTACGTTCTTTGTTGTTCTGTTTGGGAAATGTTTTCCATGTTTAAATATTGAAGATGCATTCACATGGCCTTTATGAACTGAATTTAGTCTTTCTGTTGCTTTTTGTTGTTTTCATGTGATACCAACTCATGCATATGCATATAGCAAAAGGTCTAACATCAAGAAAATTTGTTCACAGTAGATATGGGCTAAATATGTGGAAGAAAAAAATTCAACTTCTACAACCCTTTAGTAGTTGGAAAAAGCTAGCAGTGTTATGAACCATACAGGTGTTATCTCGGGAAAAAAATTGCATGTAGGTGCTCTTAAACCTCACGTACCAAAGGCAAAATGTGCTATACTCCTCAAGTGAAACGCAAGGAAACATGATATAAAAGCATAGCATGTGCACGCTCTGGTGATTTTCATGCACCAAGAAGTATTTTTTTTTTTGTGTTCTATTACTATTTATATTATTTAACAACTTGTAAGACGTAATTAATATCCATTTAATAGTTTATTTACTTGTGAAATCGCTGTCTTATTCTGTAGTTATTGTTTGGATCTGCAACCTTCATGCATTTGCGCAACATAACCTTTTAGCTTGTTGGCTTAGCTTTCCTGCATTTTGTTCCTTTTTTCTAATTTCTTCATTATATGCTACCATTGCAAAGGCTTCCTGCGCTTTTAACAACTTTTAATGCATTAGATACAAATCTAAACAAAAATTCAATAGATACTGGACATCATAAACTAATCCTTCACACACTATGAATTTTATGCTTTCCAAGAACTTCCAATTGCTCCTTTCCTTTCTTCTCTTAATGGTGGATTGTATCAATCTGCATTGATCATATTGGTGCCATCATCTCCAGTCCACAATTGAAACATTGAATACGTTGCTATGAGGATTATGTAAAATGGCATGAAATACATTCTAGAGCAAAGTAGATGAAGACCAAATAAGAAATGGAGTTTACATAGTTTTGCCTTATTGAAGTGTACAGAGAGTGTGGAGAACAAGTTCCTAGTGAATAATGTGAAATTTAACAACTCTCATTTGATGTGCTTGTAGAGTTGAGTTTAGGGAAAATTTATAGAATTTAGTTGGTCCAATGAAGACCTTCATGTCAATGGTGTGAAATTTTGTTTATTTTGTTTGTGAAATGTTGATGATATTTATCTGATGGAAGTTGGAATGGATGTTTTGAGTACTCATTTTTATTGTATCTTTGTGATTTGCTCTTTTTTAACATTTATTTTCTTAATTCTTTCAAGGGATATCAAATGTGCCAATATATTGGTGGACGCAAATGGATCTGTAAAGCTTGCAGATTTTGGGTTGGCAAAGGTTCCTTATTTCACTGAATCTCTCTATTGATAGTGTCAAAAGAATTATCATGGTCAAATCCTTGATTGTATTTGGATTTTGCTCTTTGTAGGCAACTAAATTCAATGATGTTAAATCTTCCAAAGGGACTGCATATTGGATGGCCCCAGAGGTTTGCATCCTTTCTTTTTTTTTTTTTGGGGTCCTATTATGGATATTGAAGGTCTTTGTCTATGAGCTAGATTTTCTCAAGCTATTGGCACTTCCTTTGTTTTCTTTTCTCTTTTTCCAATTGATACTTTTTGGAGCTTCTGTTATGTCTTTCCCATATATTTGGTAGTGGTGCTTAGTACCTATTCAATTTATGTCTTGTAAGAGTATATAATGCTAAGATTTTGATATTTCAGAAAAAAATATTTTTTGCATCCATTGTACCTTGTACATTTTAAATTTTTTGTATGCTTTTCACTTTGAAGTAAAAGAAACTATCCTTTTTCACCCAAAAAAAATATAAATAAATAACAAAGAGATACTATCTTGATCATTAACCTACAATGACATTTTCAACAGCCTATCTTTGTCAAATAATTCCACCTATGTTGGAAAAAAAATTTGCACAAGTTGAACTATTCATTCTTCTAATTTGCTCTATTTTAATTTTCCTGAGTATATAGTGATAGCAATATGAATTTTTCAACAGTGTCTTGTATGTGCAAACTGCAATGCCTTTATTCTTAATTCAGGATATCTCCTTCATGGTTATCATATGCTAGGGTGTGTGTGTTTGAATGAGCTGCTGTTGGTTAACCACTTGACAACTTAATTATGAAATTGTAGGTTGTTAATTTAAAGAATCGTGGCTATGGGCTTGGAGCTGATATATGGAGCCTTGGATGTACTGTGTTGGAGATGTTAACCGGTCAACTGCCATATTCTCACTTGGAAGGCGTATGTATTGGATCACCACTCTTGATTATTTATTTATATATTTTCAGGAAAAAAAAGATACATATTTTACATTTGTATGATTAGTGAGATGGTGATTTGTTGGGTTGTGGCCTTACTCATCAAGTATAAGTCCTTCTTATCTGAGTTAAAAACAGTTATTGAGCCTCACTTTTTTCAGGAAGCTGATAGAATATCTAGTTTCACCGGATAGAATTTAAGAAAAGAACACTGTAACTGTGCTAGCATTTGTCATGTATGCTCACATGTGCATGTTTGTTCTCATGAATTGATGTTGATTGGATCTAGGAATCTGCTCTTCTTTGTGATTAAATGATTATTGGTGCCTTGAAGATCATGCCTTGCTGGGCTGGGATCTGGGTATACAAAATTGACATAATTGTCATTCTGAATCCACTTAACCATTTATTTTGGGGGTGAATTGGCATTTGGCTGTTAGATATCTGATATAGGTATTTTGCTTTAAGCTACTGACACCTTGCAACTTCTGATGTGCTATGTGATTGTATTGTTGCTAATGTCTTGTATGATTGTTATTCCTGCAATTCTTTCTATAAAGGCAACAATAATTCGAAGTTATTGATTTCAGAACTCTACATTAAATTGGTTGGACATTTATTCACTTCATAATTCTGAAACTTTAAATTGTTACTGTAACACAATATATAGATAAAACCTTTATTGAAAAAGAAGATTCATGAATTTACTTTGAAGTTCTAAATGACAAATCGCATGCATCTTGATATGTTCAAGTTCTGTCTCAAAGAAATTGAGCTTTTCATTTTCATTTGATTTACTGATGGACTTATGCATCTTGCTACATTTCTTATGTGAGTGACAGATGCAAGCATTATTTAGGATTGGCCGGGGCGAACCTCCTCCTGTTCCTGATACCTTATCAAGATATGCCCGAGATTTCATCCTTAAATGCTTACAAGTCAATTCAAACGATCGGCCTACAGCAACTCAGCTGTTGGACCATCCGTTTGTGAAAAGACCGCATCAAACTTTCTGGAGCCCCCCCTTCTCCTCATTTCCGCAGCTCACCTATTCCTGAAAATTTTTGATCAACTTCTGAGGGTTTTGTATTCAGGTAAATTAGCACCACTTATCCTGCTATTGACAATAGTTTTCGGTTTTTCCTGCTTTTAGGTTTTATATCTAATTTGCATTTCATGTCAATTGAGGAATTCCAATAAACTTGTTCATAACATCTGAATGTTAATCACACACAGCATATTATCACTTTATCATAAGCAGATTTTGTTGGCTTTCCTTGCATTTAGCCCATTATTATGGATTTGAAGTAAATTTCTATTATAATAGATGCATATTTGGCTTCAGTGCCATTGCTGGAATACTACTATGGAGTCCATGACTATTTATCTTTCACAGGATCATGCATACATGATGCAAGTGTAATGTTCCGAAGGAAGAGCTGCTGATCTCAAAAAAGCCAGGAATGCATCACCTTCATATCCACCTAGTGGGAAATTATAGGCTTTGGTAGTGACACATGCATGACCACATCTTCTTCGTCATTTAGTTCCTTGCAAATGTTTTTGTTTTGTTCTGGGTTTTTTGAAATCTATTTTTGGTTTAGTTTGTAGCTTTGGTTGTCAGTTTCACAATAGATGGTTAGTGATTTTGCCTTAACCTATTTTTCCCTTTTTGGGATAGAAGCAATTAGGTAGTTGATTAATTGTAAATATAAGATCACATGTATAGTTGTATTGTCAAAAAGAAAAACAATAATAATAAAAATGCTATCAATGAGATGTATATCATCTGCAAATGCATTCCAAAGAAACTTACAACGATGTGTTGATATTCTTGATACTTGAGGATTTTTATCCTTTTCGCATTGGGTATGGAATACAAATTTGAATTTATTATTAAGATCAGATACATAAGATTATGCCTAAATGTATCTCTATGAAATTTTTTTAAAAGGGAATGAAACTGTCAAATAATTGTTCAGTAGTGAATTTTTAAAAGGTAAAGAAACTATCTAATAGTTGTAGATAGACTACTAGTCCATTATTTTTCTATATATATAGTTCATGATAACATCTAACTATGGTTTCCTAAACTTCAAAGAAAATTCAAAGTGTCTGGTCTTATTTTATTTAATTAATTATAATGATAGTAATCAAATAGCATTAAATTAAAATAGAATAAAAGCTTGAAATTCAAGAAATGATTTCCCAGTTTCGAAGTTTGGTCTGAGGAACATGTGTGAAAACTTGTTAAATAAATGTATTTTGCAGGTAAAACACAACCATCAGAGTGGCGCAGCGGAAGCGTGGTGGGCCCATAACCCACAGGTCCCTGGATCGAAACCAGGCTCTGATAAAAATTGAAGTTTTTTCTTTTTTTTTCACATGTTTTTACTTATGCACTTCAGAATTAAATTCAAACAATATCTTTTTTTAATTCTTTGATTTATTTTTCATCAAGCCAACAGATATATAATAAAATACTTCAGAATTCAATTTTAATAAATATCTTTTTTAGCAATTTTTTCATTTCATTTATTTTTCAACAAACCAACACATAGATAACAATAATTTATAATCTTCCAATGGCTATTTTCTGGTTACTATTTGCATGCATTTATCTTCAACTTTGAAATTTTTTTACAGAGAAATTGATATTTAGTTATTTTAGGTTTTTTTTAAGAAAGGGTTAATAATTATTGATTCACTTTAAATTCCATCAAAGACTAAATTAAAGCCAGCAAACAATAAAATCAATATACATATCTACATTATTTTCTTTATTTTTTTAACATTAATTTTATTTATAAAATTTGAATTTTAACATTCACTTAAAGATGACAATGAGACGAAAAATTTCCGTTCTTAAAAGGAATTTACTCCGAATGAAATGAAATTTTTTTGATTTATCTTTTCTAATGGGCGAAGATGAGGATTATTTCTCCTTATTATTGGGGACAGGCTAGGGATGGGGAATGTATTCCCAGCCCCACAGAGATTCATATCTCCGTCTCCATGGAGACTCGATATTATATAGGGATGATAAGGGGGTGGGGAATCTCCGTTCTCCGTGGGGATTTTCCTCGAACAGGGTGGGGATTCCCCGATTTGTCTCCCCATAGGGACGGAGATGAGAAATATTTTTTTCCAATTAGCGAGCACGGGACGGGGACGGAGAGTGTATTCCCCACCCCGTGGGATCCCCATTTCCGTCCCCATGAGAACCCGTTATTATACTTGATTAATTATTATATTTATTTAATTATTCCTTATATAAAATTATATTAATTAATAACATATATATATATATATATATATATATATATATAAGGAATAATTTGTTTAATAAATAATTTTTATGAGATTGTTGGAGTTTATTGAAAGCGCTTGTTAGATTAAATTTGTTTAAGTACTCATAATTTAATATATACTGAATTTTTAATATTTTATTAAAAAATATTACTGAATATTTTTGATATATTAAAATATTTATATTTTAATTACGTTTGGTTGATATTTTGTGTGTTTGAATTTATTAATATTTTCTAAATAAATTTTTTTATATTTTTAGCTATTATTTATGAATTTTATAAATATAAACAAATTTAGTAATACAAAATTTAAGCGGGGAACGAGTGGAGATCCCCACAGAGATGGGGATGAGAACTAAATTATTCCCATATGTGAAACGGGGACGGGGACGGAGATTCCCCACTAAGGCGGGGGTGGAAATGAGGATGGTTCCCCCGCCCCATTGCCATCCCTAATATTATAGTTACATAAATATATCTAATATAATTATTTAAATATCCTTATATATATATATATATAACATTTATATATTAGGATTTTTATAAAAATAATAAACTATTTTATTAATTATAAAATATTTTTAAATATTTTATTAAATAATATTGTATAATATTTTTAATGCATTATGTGTATTTATATTTTGATTATATTTAATTCATATTTTGTGTATCTAAATTTTATTAATATTTTTTAAATAAATTTATTATTATTTTAATTATTATTTATAAATTTTATAAATAGATATAAATTTATCAATATAAATTTATTCATTCTTATTTTATAAAGTGGAAAAGGAAATGATTTGATTTCCCAACATCGTCTGTTGCCATACTTACATTCACTTATATAATTTCACCTTACCATTAAAATAAGATATTAGTTTATATCATTAGAAATTAAAAAAGAGAGAATTAGTGATGAAAATGTAAAACAAATTAATTTTAAAAAAAAGTAAGACAATTATATTTAATAAGATCACATTGGAGAACTACCTTTGAATGATAAATTGAATTTGGGTTCAATGGAATTTTAATTCGAGTAAAAATGTCACTTAAATTATTTATTTATTTATTTTTGTAAATCTAAATATGTAAAATTTTATTGATTCATAAATATAGACTTCCAAAAAGATAAAATAAAATATAATAAAAAATAAAACTCCAATTAAGTTATTATAAATCACTTTTTGTAAGCAATCAAATTCAACTATTGGCTTCATATAATGGGAGTCCACCAGAAATAAATTACACAATCAAGTTTCTGGATTTTGCTTAAATTAAGCAGCAGCTACCAGAAGCATTTTCACTTGATATTTCTTAACTATAAGACAGGTTTATACTAATTATTAGGACGTCGCTTAAAATCATTTAGAATGGAAATAAAGAATTCATATATAGCTGATTTCAATTAATTTTGAAATTAAGGCTAAGTTGAGTTAGAAGACAGGTTCATACTGTCTCTGCTAACAAACCAAAAAAAAAAAACCCTACTTCTTGCCAGTTTACCAGCTTTGTTTTCTATTCCAAAGCATAACTCTTTAAGAGTAGGAGTAAATTGCTGTTCTAATAATTGATAAATAAACTTAGCAGCATAATAAAAACTTCAGCTTTCACAAAAAGGAAGAAAGATTCTTCACAATAGTTCTATACAGCAGCATTTTGTAATTTTTTATTTTTGGTTTTAACCTTTTATGTTAGTGAGTGGTTTCGAGACTGATACCAAATTCTTCCGGCAAGGAAAGTTTGCAAGTACTATAAATGGCCATAGTAGTTTCAGAGAGCTTGCTCTTCATCTCTAAAATTTTGGACTGCACATGCTCCTTGTATTTTGAGACTCTATCAACTACTGCAACGAGTTCACTTGCATACATCTGAATTTCTTCTTCACTTTGTTTGATTGCTTCCTGCAAATTTAGCTCAGTGGCCTGAACACAAATATAAAAAAATTTTAGAAGAATTTTATTTCCATCTGACTATTTCCTATCAATCAAGGATATTGCAGAGCATTGCAAAATAAGAATTTTCCTATCAAAGAGAGGCCAGATAAATCAGAATTTTATGAGTGTTTCAGTATTTGCAGAAGTTAGCATGTACTTGCAACAATTATTTCACCACTGAATTTCAAATTATTCAGGAACACCAAGATTGTAAATTGTTTCAATAAATATGCAAATCAGGAGAACATACCTTCAGAATCTCTGCTGCTTCTCTTTCCAAAACATCCAAATTATGAGCCTCCATTTGAACATCCTCTACCAGCTTTTTAGCTTCTGCTGCACATCTATTGGCATACTCCTCCGTTTCTTTCGTCGATAAGTTCACATGAGTATCCACCTGACAGAAATAATTTGTTTAGTAGTAAGATGAATCAATCAGTTCCTCCATTAGAAAACTCAACAAGGTCAAGAAAGAATAGCAGATAACGAATGCTGACTTCTGTAATCCAAATTAAGATTCACAATCCATTAAATGTAAGATGCTTCAGAATCAAAAGTCAACTGAGATATAAGATAAAAAAGTAAAACACAGAAAAAAACATTCTGGAACCTACCAAGAACCTTAGAATAGGAAATAAATATTGTCCTATACGAGTCCAAAGCTGATAGTTTTTAAAATGAAGAAAAAAATTGAAGCCAAATTATATTCTCCTGAATTTGAGCAACCACAATTAAGCAAGGAGAAATTATGAACTAGAGTTAAAGAATATGTCGAAGGTAGTTAAAATAATGTGCTAATAAAGACAAGGATACAATTAAAACATGCTTGAAGGGAGAAAAATGCTAATTTATTATTTAGCTTGTATAAAATACAATAGCACTGTTCATTGCTTTTCTGACTTTGCTTGAACCAGATGAACAATAGACATAAAGAAATTGGAATTCACCAAAGAATAAAGAAAAACATCCATAAATAATAAGCATGAACATTACAAAAATATATCAGGAAACTTATGAACAAAACAACAGATTCAGATCCTCTGATGCTGCCTTACCAACCAACCATTGCATTGACATTACAATCTATGCAATTGTAGGTGTTCCATTAACTCTTTTCATAGTACAGAGGAACTTGCAAGGAATAGCGATATAAATACTCTTAAGAGGTGAGGAGAAAGGGAAATAAAACAACTGTATGAACATCTAAGAAATACATAAAAGAACAAACATTGTGATGTAATGCATTATTCAATTCATATTCATTCTCAATACATTTTCATTCACTTTTATTTGGCAATTTCGCCTTCCCATTTCTATTTGGTTTTCCTTCCCAAATTACATTTTAAAAGAAATAAATTACCCTTCCAATTCAACAAATCAATTTTCCAATAATTACTTCCTTTGGGAATATGTAGCTACAAAAAAATTAATGCAATATAGACTCAGAAGAGTGATTAATATTAATAAACCAAGAATTTTTGGGTTGATCGTAAAAGCAACCCTTTCTTACCATAAAATTTTTTTTGGCTCTAGAATCACCCGCAAAGGATCATGCTACCATGGACTCAGATAAGAATATCTGGTGTGTTGCTAAAAATCTACTGTAACTATCTTTTCTTTTTAGATGTTTCTGGTATGAACCCTCATCAGCCATCACCTTGTCATAGTGAACAGCACAGGTACCATGATGTGAGTGAAGAATCCAGGTAAAATAACTCGTGCTACCTAGCAATTCAACAATGGCTTTTCATTGATGGTGATACTGATTGGCATATCAATTATAAGTTTATAACAATTCTCATGAAGAGAACAGAGATTTTCATCTAGAGTTGATGCAAAAAGTATAATTGTACCAGCACGAAGCATAATATGCCAAAAAAACCACAGGATGAGCTTTATTTTGAAGAACAAAAATAAGTAGGTTGTGAACACATACTTCATCAATATGAGATTGAAGTGTATCAGAACGATTTTTTTTGCCATCAACCTTTGCAGTCAATTCCGATGAATCTTGTTGAAGTGAAATCAACTCTTCCAGTTTTGCCATAGAGCTTTTCTTTATGTCATCGGCAAAGGATTCAAGTCCAGGCTTAACTATAGATTTGTAGTCAATCCCCATGACTTGAGCAGGTGTAGACCCTTTTGCATTCAACACATACTGAAAGCCATTTCCAAGCTTTAATCTAGAACCATCAAGACAGAAAGTGCATATGTTACATCAGTTCTTTTTTTCACACCATACAAGGTGGAAATGGCAAAAAGTTGCCAATATGCAATAAATACACACAAAATAAATTTATATGTTTAAACACTCAAATTTCATGTCACCATTTGCATTTAGCAGCTGGACCTTGTATCAATGAATACTCACAATTTTACTCAATAACGAAATACGTAAAATCCTCCACAATAATGTGATATGGTCAACTACTATGAGAGTAATTTGACAACTGTTTGAGCGTCATAAGGTCAATAAAAAATTAAATTTCTTCCGCAACAAAAGTTATAAAACAAGTTAAACTGTCAAAAAATTTTAGTATAACATCAACGAATAAGCCTAATTCTCCTAGAAAATGGCAGTTCTCCTCTAAATACAAAACAGGTGCATAAAATCCAACTTACTAGAGTAAATTCTCCTTCAAATCTCCATTCACAATCTAACAAAAAAAAAAAAAATGCAATTAATTGTAGCCACTCCTTAGAGAATTTATGTGGCTTCAACAATAAACTCTTGAGCATCTACACCCACCTGATTGAAATTTCAGTTCCCCAGGATTAATTAGTTCACATTCCATACAAATATTATGAATTCCTCCTATTAGCTTGATTAATTCATAAGGCTAAATCAGAACTACAGCAAGAACTGTATAGTTAATTTCACACCAATGTTTATCTTATCCACCACACAAAAATATTAAGAATTTCAAAGGATTATATGAAGTTCAAAAAACCAAACCTCCTAACAGCCTGGTTACACTCCATGGCAAGTGCCTCAAGCTCCTTAAATTTATGTCCAATTGCTGCATCAAGATCCCATGTCTTCTCCTCCCATGAACTCCTTGCAGCCTCTGCTTCTTCAATAACTTTCTCCACTAACTGCAACTCCCTCTTCATCCTCTCTGCATCCCTCATATTAAAACTCTGCTCCACGACCCTTTTCTTCAACTCCTCATTCTCTTCATCAATCATCTTCCTCTCCTCCACTTTGGCCTCCAATTCTTTCGTTTTCTCCTCTAACAACTTCTCCAAAGCATCCATTCTCTGACTGAAGTCAGCAATCATTACATTAAACTTGCTCACATCCTCCTCCAATACACTCCTCTGCTTCTCCAGCTTCTCTTTTTCTGTAGGTCCTCTCCTCAGTTCTTCTGCATTGGCACTTAATTCATTGAAATTAGCCTCCAAATTCCTAACAATTTCAAGCACACTATCCCTTTCTTTCTCCAGTTTCTCCATGAATTCTCTATCCAATGCCTCTACTGCATCATCATCTCCACGAATAAAATTCAAATAACTATCTAATACATACACAAGTATACCGTTATTTTCCACAAAAGAGCTAGAATTAACGGCTAAATGCTCCTTATACATAGCAGTTTGGACTAGCCAGTGGATCAACGCGAGAAATGAAGGCCAATTGTGAGGAGTATTAGGAGCACGAAGAGTAGATTTGTTGACCTTGAAGGGGCAATTTAGGGACTTCAAAATTACAAACAGATCGTCTTCGAGCTTCGCCGTAGGGTAATCGAGTTGATGGATGAGGAACTGGAGGACTTCAGTGATCTCCTTAGCTGAGGAGATAGGGTGTGTTCTTAAAGAGAGAAGAGAAGAATGAGAAGAGAGGTAGGTGTTAATTGATCGGACAGCCGAGTTTTGGTGGGACCGATCCGTGTAGAGATCGGAGGATCGACCGACGCCGATGGTGGATTGTCGGCTGCTGGCAAAACTGGCATCGGAGTCACGGGAAGTGTTACCGGCAGCGGTGGAGAAGGGAAATTGGCGGCGGTCTGGTGTCGGTTGCGGATTGAAGGAGTCCTTCGGACGGCGGCGAGTGTTGCCCCTCATTTCTCCAGCGACGAATCGGTTTCTCTCTCAAGTGTTCGTGGTTTTGAGTGTTTTTGGCGTTTTGCTTTTCCCGCTTAGGGAAATAGAATTAAGAAGCCAAAAATCTGGTGAGGGAATTACACAATTATTTGAAAATTATGGCCCAAAAGTTTTGAGCTTTGGATTATGGCTCGGATATATTTTGGGGCTATGGGCTGGTTTTGGTTTAAATTAATTAAAGATTTTTCTAATAAATTTTTAATCCCTCATCTTATATACAAATATTAATTTGATAAAATAATTTTTTTTATCAAATTCATTGATTAATAAAAAAATTTTACCAAATACTTTGATTCTCATACTTTAAAAATATTAAA
Source organism: Aleurites moluccanus (assembly GCA_948193065.1). Classification (NCBI taxonomy): domain Eukaryota; kingdom Viridiplantae; phylum Streptophyta; class Magnoliopsida; order Malpighiales; family Euphorbiaceae; genus Aleurites; species Aleurites moluccanus. The sequence goes on along the minus strand of CANXYC012145329.1, from coordinate 13,070 downwards.
TTAAATTATTTTTTATTTTTTTATAAACTAAAAAATATAGCATGTTAACCAAGACAAAAATTAGAAAAAAAAATTTTTATCAAGAGTTTGATCAAGGTACATGGATTGAATATCTTTTTAGATGGATCTAATCTGAATGATCGATCTTGGAGTTATAAAATTATCAAATAGCATGAAAAGATTAAATCAAACATTTTGATATCTAAATTAATAGCTTGAAAACGAAGTAACCTTAAAAAAAAAGATGATATTTTATTCACGATTCTATAGAAAGAGTTTCGAGTAAAAAAAAAGGAATGAAAAGTATAGAATTAACTATCTTAAAAAGGAATGAAAAGTATAAAATTAACTACCTTATTTTGATTGATGACCTTCTTTCTTATATTGATTCGCTTCGACCGCCGAATAAAATTAAATGGACAAATAATAGTATCGTAAGACTGATAAGGTGAAGTTTGAATTGATGTGAAATGTATACTTATTTATATCAACCCTTGATACCATGCAATATGCACTTTAGTACTGCATAGAGAGATAATGCACCTTTTGCATAATGTATCAGTAGTCTTATCCTAAAATATTTTGCCTTACTTATCGATATGTGAGAGATCATTTGCTATCCTCCTAGTGAAATCTTTGGGAAGGTGAGGAGGTACCCTAGTCACAGCTAAAGGGTCTTTATAAATAGGTATAGATAGCAAGGTACCTCATGGTAGAGCCGACTTAAGGTCTTAGCATTTGAAGCCTTTGGAACCTTTAAGGTCAAATCCTATCCTTAAAGAATAAGAAGTTTAAGAACCATGTCTATGTATATTTATTTATGTCAACCCTTGGCACCATGCAATATGCACTTTAATACTTCATAGTGAGATAACTTTGACACATTTTCTCTCAACTTCTTTGCTTTCTCTCTATCAAAGGCTCTCTTTCATAGAATCTATATTCCTTCTGTCTTTTTTAATACTCGAAATCTCTATCGCTCCTAAAACTCACAACGTTGTCGGTAGCATTAACAATGAGGTTGTGACGGTCAATAATTGGACTTTGATTCCCTCCATTATAAAAAAAAACAAGGACTTTTATAGTTTAGACTAAATCTTGACAATAAACCTGAATTCAACATTCAGATCTTAAAATTTAGCGAAAACATCTATGTGACTTCTGGTTCAAAAAGGTTGGTAGAGATTCAAATAACAATGCCTCCTACATTTTCTTCCATCAACAGTTCGATGTAAGGTTAAGATTCCCATTGACTCAATTTTTTTAGAGTGTTTCAATTATTTCTAGGTGAACTGAATAATATTGTGCCCCAACGCTATTAGTTATTTTCACTATTTTGAAATGATCTGTAAAGCGATGGGTCTTATTCCAATAGTGAAGTCCTTCCAAGTTTTTCTTAAGGTGGAAAGATCTGAAAGGGGAGTATAGACCATTTTTGCTGAGCCAAATCGCCACCTTTTTAAGAGTAAAGAGATCACGAATTGATATAAAAAGTATGTTCTTATTGTGTTGACTGACCTTACAGCTGAATTCGAATCAAGATTTGAGTTCCCTAAAAAATTATTGAATCCATCTACCTCCATCTTGAATGGTCACATCTCAGTGTAATGAAGCTTATGTTTCAAATAATTTCTGCAATTGCACATATCATTAACAAGTTACATTGTAATGAATAAATTGATTATCCCACAAAAAAAGGTTATTAAGTACCAAAATTACAACTTCTCTTATTGTTTAGAGAACTGAATATTAAGAAAATATTTTAAACTAAAATTAAACTAAACTAAAACTAAAACTAAAATTTTAAAATTAATCAAATTGAATTTAAAAATAATATAAACAATCTCAGGTTTATATTTCATTAATTGAGTACCTATGAATTATATCTAATTGAATTTGATTAGATTTAATTTTATAAAATGATTAGATTTCCTTAAATAATATTATGTTCTTTCTCAAAATATAATACATATATTTATGTAATTTTATATCTACTGATGTAATTATAAATAATTAATATCCAATAAATTTTATGAAAAATATTTTAACAATCACAAATGAATGTTGTTGTACGTACTCTAAGTCTAATATTTTAATAAATTAATATTATATTTTCATTCTCGATACTTATATAATATCTTAAACATGCAAATAGTGATAATATATTTATAAAAATTAAGTATTTTGACAATAAATTAATTATCACAAGCAATTCACAATCAATTAATTATAGATAATTATAGGTAAATAAAAAATATTACATCTAAAACTCTAGATAAAAATTTAGTTAATCATAAAATGAAAAGAAAAGAAAAGAAAATATTAATTAAATAGAAAATAAACATCTCAAACAAAATAATTGAAATAAAAAATTAAATTTAGAAAAACTTTAGTGAAGAGAGGACAAGCCCATAATCTTGAATCTTACTTCAAAGTTTTGAATCTTTAATATACTTGCCTTGTAAAATTCTTAAAAAAAATCTAAATCTAATTTAAAAAAAAAATAAAACTATAGAAGAATTGGAGATTTGGAGTATCTTTCTTCCTCCTTCTTTCAAAAAATTAATAATAAATAAATATAAATATCAGAAAACTAAGATTTAAGGAGGTATAAAAGTTGTTAGAAGTTTAGGAAATTCAAAGCATAATATTAATTCATTTATTAATTAGTAGAGAGTCTACCTTATTACATAAGTTATTAAGGTTTAACCTTTGAAAACCTTTATTATTTCTAAGAATCTCTTATGCATAAAAAAAATACCTTTAATTTTATATAAAAGTTTTACTTATTTTTCACATTTTGATAATTATTTATATTTGATTTTAATAATCAGGAAAGGATTGATTTTAAAATAGTGTAAAAACACACAAGATATGAGTTAATGACTTTCAATACTATAAAAGATATTATAAATTAAAATTAACAATATTACAATTATATATATATATATATATATATATATATATAACTGAAAAATGTTAAGCAATAAGCATAGATTAGGCTTAAATATAAGAGCGACACTCAATTTTGGGCAAAATCAATGTTATGAAAATTGGCAATTAGCTTCTGTAAGAAAAGTTCACAATCTTGGATCTTGATTTTTACTGTTTACTTGTCTGAAACATTTCATGCATCTACTCTTATTTAACCACTTTTCACAAAGATAACACAACCTAAACCTCATTTTTCACCTACTCAAAGTATTTGGATAAATAATTGACAATTGTTGATTTGAAATAAAAATACTTTTTTCAGTTGATAAAAACGTATTTGAATGGACGATTGATAATTATCGATTTGGGATAAAAGTATATTTTTCAGTTGATAAAAATTCTAATCGTTAAATTTTGCTGATTTGAATAAAACGAATCAGCAATTAATATTTATCTAAATACTCAATAATTTTTTAATTGTCGACGCATATATTTTTAAATGATAATTGAATTTTATAATTAGATATTCAAACATATTCCTACCTAGAAATGATTATACATATATATGCCTACTAATAGCAACTTGTAGTTGGAGTTGATGCATAGTGTCTGTCCACCACCTCAATCAACTTGTTTGCTATGGCACTTGCATAAACTGAAGACCCTTCATATATCTGCAAGTACATTAGAAGTGTATGCACATTAATTAATTCCATCACAATCCAACCATTTTATGTCAAAAACATGAAGAAACAAGAAAGACTTTTTTTTTTTGTTAAATTTATTGTTTCTATTTTTTTTATTATTAAAAAGCAAGAAAAATAATTGAACGTGTGTCTTATAATCTAATTAGAAGGTTAACGCTTAAACCTACTACTACAAATTTTTTAAACAAATCCAAGATATTGAGACCTAATTAAATATCAAAACAAACAAATTAATGGGTTAAATCAAAATGAAGATTATAATTTACTAACCTTGCTGTTAAACAAAAAGCTGTAGTAGTCACCAATTTGGCCACCAGCAACATGGTGGAGATCAAGCTGAAGTTCATCAAGTACTTTAGACACAAAAAGCAAGCAATTGATCTTCTTTCTCTGGACAAGTTTGACAGTAACTTCATCATCTACTATTCTAACATCAACCTCTGTGTCTTTGGATTTTCTTTGAAGCCAAGAGCTCCTTAATGATCCATTATTGAGGGACTGATCTGGATCACCAAGAGGCTTCATTATAGAAGAAATCTCATGACCATTTCCAATGGAGTCTTGATCTTCAGTCTTGTGTCTCTTTCTCCTCACTCTTGCACATCTTTTTTTCTCCACTAGAATTTTGAGCTCATTCACAGTCCTAAGAAGTTCTTTGATGTACTCAATTGCATCTCCAACCACAGTTGCTCTATCATTCTTTTACCATCAAACAACATCAAAATAACAATTAAATTAGGAAGGATATATATTATAATCATGCAATAAGTTGAAGAAAAATTCTTTATAATTTTAACAAACACCTTGGAATTGAGTTCTTCTTTTTTAGCTTTTGATTTAAGGTATAAATTATTGATCAATTCATGATAGTAATTTCAAATCAACTCAATTAATTCATCTCTCGATCATATTGAGGTTAGAAGTCACAATTTTAGAGCTCTAAAAACGAATTTTATATCTAGGACCACTAAATAAATATTCAATTAAAAAATAAAACTTCTAGATTCACAATTCATATGTATTTATATATATTAAATTGACAAATTCAATTAGTAGCAAAGACTAAAAAATTAACCCTTTAAAAAAAAACTAACCCTTTATTCTCATACTATTCAACTATATATAGAACAATGAAAAGAAAGATAAATGTTGAAAATAGAGCTTATATCATATGATATTGGATATTAAGGGGTTTATACCTTGGTAGGGTTAGGAACCAAATTTCTCAAGGCTTGGTACTTATCATTAATATGTTGTCTCCTTTGGCGCTCAGTAGCAAAATGTTTGGTCATTTTTCCAGCTTCTCTACCTTTACCCATACATGCCACATCCCATGTGAAATCAAGTACTCCATTATCAAACTGTTGCTCTTTATCACCATCTTGGTAAAGGCTTCCTCCTCCACTTCCCTCTGCATGATCATCCCCTCCACCACCAAACAAAGAACTCCCTCTTGACCCAGGCAAGGAATAGCCATGTGGTGGCAAAGATTGAAACAATTCTCTAAACAAAGGAGATTGTGGAGGAAGATTTAAGTGAAAAAGTGGGTCATAGAGAATAGAAGAGGCAGTTGCTGTATCTGCCATTGGAAGATCCCCAACAAAACCCATTGGAGTAGTTGTATGGGTAGGGTTTGTGAAGGAGATTGACGAATTTGGGAGCAAAGAAGAAGCTGAGCATCTGGGTAAGTGGAAAAGATTAAGAAGGTCTGATGTTGGTGTGTAGGATACATCTGGTAAAGATGATGAAGTAAAAGCCAAAATTTGATTTGAAGATTCCTGAATCAAATGGGTATTAAAACCCATATGTTGATTTTGAAGTTGGATTTCCATAGCAGAAGCATCATCTTCTTGGTGAGGATTATTATTATCTGTATGGTGGTAAGAAAGCTCTTCTGTGGAAATCTGATTGAGATTTTCTTCAAAGCTATTATGGCTATTTGTAGTGCTACCTGCCATGAGTGGTGGTGGAGGTGGTTGTAAAACTTGGCAAAGCCCATCATCTGGTCCCTCCACCATGGAGTTAGGATCAAAACAACGTGTCTCTTCATACATCTCTTAGATCTATAAACAAAAACCAAAACAGTACAAAGAAATTCATGAGCAAAGAAACAGAATATATACATATACAAATCAAGAAACAAGAAAATTTTCAAGAAAAGCTTACAATGAGTAAATAAACTATTACTTGCAGGAAATTGAAAGTGAAAACCTCAAGAAAATGGATTAAAAGATTTTACAAAGAAAACCCAGATGGGAAATTGGGAATCAACAACTTCACACAGAGAATTGATCCAAGTTTTGAAAGAAAGATAAAGAATTGCGTATGGAACTAATATCTTTCAGTTTATCAGCTATCAGAGATTAAAAAAAAAAAAAAAAAAAGAGGAAGAGAGAGAGATTTGGAAATTTTTTCATAAACTATAAATGAAAGAGAGTACGTGGGAAAGGAAGGTAGTAGGAGGCAGGAGGAGGAGAAGAAATTGAATGATGGAACTGCAAATACTGCATACTATATGTGATGATTTCCTTTTGTTCACAGAAAGGAAGGTTGTTACTGTAATTCTTGTTATTGGGTCCCACTTAAAATCTCTCTGGTTTTTTCTTTTTTTCTTTTTTTTGTCAGATAATTTTCAGTTTTGCCTTTTCACTTTTCCCTTTTCCCTTTTCTTGATTTGTTTGTCTGTTTGCGACCGCAACATACATATGACACTACAGGGTTCTAATATTTGCTTGTGCCTGAAAAATGGGATTTTGTAGATCAAAATTCAAATTTTTTCTGCAGAAATGCTTTTATTGGCCAAGCAATATCAAAATTCCTTTTAACTTCAGTGTAAATATAGAAATTGCTTTGAAATAAAACATACACACTGATCATGCAAATTTTCAACCTTTTGAACATAATTTCTCTCTGTCTCTCTCTCTCTAACTTAACTCTTTAATTATTAAACCCGTTTTGTTTTTCTCTAAAATTAAGATAATATAAAAGAGTTATTTAAATTAATAATTTTCTTCATTAATTGGCTTGCTTCTCAAAAATCATATTTTTATATCTAAATTGGGAAATGGAAATTAAGATTAAATTTGTAATTTCTTACTAATTAATTAACTAATTGAAGTCAATTGTTACAATTAGAATTAGAAGTGTCATTAAAAAAATAATATGTCAATGATTCATGGTTTTGAGAATTATTTTATCAATTAATTCATCTAAATAATTTGCTATTAGCTAGTTTTACAATGAATATCAGTCAGCGTATAAAGAGAAATATAAAATAGGATATGAAATAGAGAATTCAGACAAAAAAAAAAAATCAAATTAATAAATAGGGAAGCAGTGGATAAGTTCACAACCCAATTGGTAAGACATACAATCTTAGATATTGAGGTTTCAAGTTTAGTGCCCATAAAATATGAGCATTTATTGATATATGATGAGACTATGACTTTACAATACAAATATACTTAATTACAAACTTATAATTCAAAGAATAAGTATTATTTTAAAGGAAGGAAAGCAACATTTTTGCACTATAAAATAATAGCCAATTGGGCTTGAATAATTTAAAATTGAGAGAAATTCGTATTATTTTTTTCATTTATAATAATCGAATTCGAGATCTTTCAGAAAAATAAATTTCTTGTTACTTATATCAATATATATTCATTTGTTACTTTTTCTTCATGTGGTAAGGATTAAAAAAAACTACACATGAATATGCCAAGCTTATGCAAACAAACTATTTTTGTTATTATTTTTTAATCTTTAAGTATAGACATTCAATTATTATTGGCTAGTAAAAAATTGGCCATGTAAATAATTTATAGTAATTTAATTTAATATATTTAAGTGGTTCATGAATTTCTTTACTTTATTCATATACACATACAAGATGAATTTTGGAATAAATTATTAAAAGGATATTTTAGATTAATAAAAAATATAATATAAACATCTCATATTTAAAAGAATTTGTATACGTTTGAGATTTGAAAAAAAAAAAAGAAAAGAAAATTGTATGAGAGATAAAATAAATTATGGTACAAATATAACAATGGCACAAGTGTAGAATAAGGTAATTAATACCTTGTTTGAATTGAAAAATGGAAATTAAGAACTTGTTTGAATTGAAAAATTTTAAAATTTATGTAATTTATCAAAATTTATAAAATAAAAAATTTAATTTTTTAATTTTATAAATTTATACAATTTCATTTGTTTGATATAAAAATAAAATTTATGTCATTTAATGACATTTTATAACATTTTTATTCATTAAAATGATGAAAATTTTAAAATCTTATTTCTTACATAGAATTTAAAAATCATCGAAACCAGAGATTATGGTAAATGATGAATTTTGAAAAATTTATAGATTTTAATTATTTTTTTATTAATCAAATAATGAATTTTGATAAAATTTATGATTTTTTAAAAATTTCTTATTTAAATTTCATTAAATGTTTTGTAGTTAATTTGCTAAAGTAACAATGATTTATGTTAATTGGGAATATTTGCAGATTAAAGGCATGAGTAGTTAGTTTTCTTTCTCCATGCAAACTGACAGCCTAAACTACTCTGACTACTTCAGCTGCTGCAGGCCAGTGGTAAAAAATACACAGCAAGACTTTTTTCCCCTTATCATTCTTTTTCAGTTCCTTGATTATAAAGAAAATTACCATTAAATATCAAAACTTTAAAATTTTTAATCAAGTTTCATACACTTTTTATATTTCATAATAAATATTTTAATTATAAAATATATTATAATTAATAAAAAAATTTAATCTATTTTAATATTTTTAATTTATTTATTACATTAATCTCACTTCACTTTTCTAATTATCTCGTATTTTATATTTCTTAATTATTATCTTTATTGTTGATATATTTTTAATTAGTATATTATTATAATATTAAAATAAAATATATTTAAATTAAAAAATAAGATAATTAAATTGAAATATATTAAAAAAAATATTTATTGTGGGACAAATGTAATATATATCTTGTTGGTTGATAAAAAAAATCAATTGTCCAAGAGGAGAACATGATTTCTCAGTTTGGAAGTTCATGAAAACTTCATGAGAATACAAATAGCTATCTTATAATACAATGTTGATTAAGAATAAACTCTAATTAATAATGTGGCGATTATTTAATGGCATTCTCAAAATATAGGTTTGAAATTCGAACTCCAAAAAAGTGATGTTAATTGCGAATCTCTTAAAAAAAATGCTAATTTTAGCAATTAACAGTATGGTTGTCGAATTCACCAATCGAATTGAAAAAATAAAAAATTGATTAAGTCAATTTCATTTATTTGTCCCCAAAAATCAGTTAAAAAAATAATAAATTAGTCAGTAAATTGATCGAATCAAACTGATTTTTTTAGTTCGAACGGATTAATTTTTTTATTTTTTCTAATTTTTAACCAAACGGATGTCGTTTTTATTAAGTAAAAACAACGTTGTTTTGAGTTAATTTGTTTTGAGTTAAAATAAATTAAGAGAATTTCAGTAATATTACATATTTCCCTATTGCGTAAATAGATGTTTGAGCAAGTGAATATCTATAACTTACTATGTATATAAATTTTGACTTAATGTAATTTGATTGATATCGTAAAAAATATTATCTCATATAAATTATTGATTTTGTCATACTTACATTATATTTATTTTCACCATATATATAATAAATGTCAAATTATATATATATATATATATATATATATATATATATTAATTTTTTTTTTCGGTTTAACTGATTCAATTTTTATCAAATTTCTGATCCTTTAATTTTTTATCTTCACTGATTTTTTAACCGATTTAATTTTGAAAATATTGATTAGCGGTCGCGATCTCTATAGGAGTAATCTGATTTCATGACACTGCTAAAAAAAATAGCTAATCAAAGATCTTTAATTTATAGTTAATTAATTAAGTTGGAAATGCATGTTATACTCTCTTTCCATTTGCGTAGTAGGCAGTAGAAGTCTTGGAGATTGAATTAGATAACAATGCAATAAATAAATGTTGCTTATGGAACTCTTAGTATAATTTTAGTTTTGAATGCTAATAGTTTAGATAGAATATTATAGTGTTTATTAAAGGCATTATTTTCATTAACATTAATAAAATTTATTTAATTTTTATATGTTGTTTATTAATTTGTATAGTTGTTTATGTAATTACATGTTCATAAATTATTATTCTATCAATTAATTATTCATTGATGCTAAAATAATTTAATTTGTATGAGATTTCAAATTCGTTAAATATAAAAATAATAAAATAAAAATTATTTTTCTTATAAAATTAAATTATTAATAAAATTTATTTATTTATTCATACTTTTTATAATATTTTGCCAAATAAGTGTCTTAAAATTACAATATATTTATTCATACTATGATCTCGAACATTTTTCATTTCTTTATCGATAAAAAAATATAAAAATTTTAATTTTAATTTTTTACATTATAAAGTAAACATTAGATCATTAAAATATGTATTTTGCAAAAAATATATATGTTGGTCCTTTAAATTTTCAAATTTTCACTTTTTTATTATAAATTTTATAAATATTTTTAATAATATATACATTTACTTTCTTCAATTTTTTTAAAATTTTATTTATTAATATATATTTTATTGTAGGTTACATGTAAAATCAAAAATTAAAAATTAAAATTGTGTATCAATTTAAGATACAAAATTAATTTGAATTTAATTAGACTTCCACCAAAAATACAAGGACTAAAATGACTTGTGAAAATCTAATATAAATAGAGTGAATAAGTAGAAGTTATTCATCTTATCTATATAATCGATTTTTCTAATGAGTAGTCTAACGGTACTCATTAATAATTAAAATTTAAAATAATATTAAATAAATAAGTTTTAAAATTAAATAAATAAGTAAAATTAAAAATTTTAATCTATCATTTAAAATGATAATTATTATAACTAAATATAAATTTATCAAAATTTTATTTTTTTTCTCATCTAACTTATTTTTTTAATATAATTATTTAATAATAATATTTTATTTAAAATAATTATTCTTAACCAACATTTCAAGATTTCCTAAAAAATAAGCGTTTTAAGAAATTCCTTAGAAAAATCGATATATGATATATTATGCATGTAAATAATTAGTTCCCAATAGTCCGAGAAAAAGAAATTGCAAATCAATACGTAGTTGGAGGGTAGGATTGTCAGAAAAAGTTGGTCAGAATCTCTATTATCCAGTTTTGTAGGCATCAAATTGGACAGTTTCAAATTGCTCGAAGCCCTCAAACTTATAATTATTAACACTTCATATTTTTTTCACAAACTATATTATTTTTTCAAGTTTGTTACTTTTAGTCCTTTTTTAATCTTTATATTATCATAAAAAGAGAGAGAGAAAAAAAAAAAGAATTCGATAAGAATATATAATAGATATTTCATGTGAAATACTTATTTTTGTATTTGATTAAATTTTAAATATAAAATAATTATTTAATGAAATAATTAGTGTACAATAAAAAATTTTAGTTAAAATTTTAAATGTATAATAATATATTTTATTGAAAAAAAATTTAAAAATTTGTGTCGAATATAAATTTTATCATATATGTCTCATTGACACATGTTTATATGGTACTGAAACTTATACTCTGATATCACTTCTATTATATCTTAAGTTTAGGGTATAATGATCATAATATATGAGAATCGTTTAAAATTATCAATACTTATGAAATTCTGTTATAATCTCATATATATTCTCTGTTAATAATTCTATATTTAACATTTTACCTGTCATTATCTCTAAATGTCATCATACTCATATCATATCATATAATTTAAATAATATTAAACAATAAAAATTTAAATAATATTAAATAAAAAAATTTAAAAATAAATTAAATGGTTAAAAGACGAAGATTCTTACTTATCATTTAGAATATTAATGGTTATAATGAAATTAAATTTTATTAAAATTTTTATTTTTATCCAATTCATTTTTATAATAATTCATTTAAATTTGTCTAAAATAATTATTTAAATATTATATTTTTATTTAAAATAATCACTCTTAATTTTATGAGTTAATTTATCCTAATTTGATGCGAAAAATGGGATGAAAGATAAAAAAAAAATTATTGAATAGAATGAGAATATATTAGGTGAATTTATATATAAACATATCAATATAAATTTACTTTTATACGATGAGAGAAATATATGATGGTCTTATAAAGTAATTTATTATCCACCAATCAACTTGAGATGTGAGCTTTAAATCCTAAAGGAAAATAAGAATGGAACACCAAACCCAGCCCATTGCTATGAACTATCCTTCCTTTACATAAAAATAGTCTCCATGTAAAAATTTATATTTCTGTTTTGAGATGTCAAAAAATATTTATTTTTTATTTTTAAATTAAATTTATTACTTCTTAATTTTTTTATCTATTATTTTAAAAAATTATTCATTTATATTTTTAATTATCATTTTAAATTTTTAAAATAATATTTATTTATTTATTTATTATATTATTATAATATTTAATAAAAATATAATAATTTAATTTAAAATAATATAAATGATATAAAATTAAATAAGTGATTTTGAATTTAAATTATAAATATTTTAATATACATTTAAAATTTTAAAATATAAATAAAAAAAAGGGATAATTACTATAAAGTCCTTATATTTTTTCATATTATATTAAAAAATCCTTATATTTTCAAAATTATACTATAAAGTCTCTGTATTTTGGTTCCGTTACAATATGAGATCCTTCCGTCAAATCCACCCGTTACAATATGTGAAAAGACGTTACTATCCTTACTTATATACAAAATCTGAAGAGTGAAAATCAGTTCAACGATCTGTCCCTCTCATCTTCTTTGCTCTCAACTGCTTCTCATTGTTCCAATACCAAATTATAACTTCTCAAATTTAAAATCTTCAAGAACATAAATTTTTTTGATAAAAATCTTCAAAGAAACCACTATTTTCGAGAAGAAGTTACGTTACCCATTATTTTTCGTCTACCCATTCTATATTTTCGAAGAGAACACTGGTTAAAGATAGCAAATGATGTATGTGTTTAATTGTGCATTGTTGATTTAATCTTTTTGTATGTTGAAGGACGAGTTGATGATTTGGGTTTTGAATTGTTATCCAAAAATGGGTGGGTTTGCATGGGGTTGCAGAAAAGGAGGTAAAAAATTACTATTTTATTTTTCTTAGTTGTGGAGTTTACGGGTTATATCTATGTTTTGTCTATATCTTAGTTGTGAAGTTTGGGGGTTAGGGATTTGATAGATTTTGGGGTTAGGGTTTGAGTATGAAAACTTAAATTTAATGGGTATAAAATAATGAATGTTAGTTGTTGGAGATTGTAAAATAATGTTTCAGGTTGTT
>CANXYC012144638.1:0-11213 GCA_948193065.1 Aleurites moluccanus | reverse complement strand
TTATTATGTTGTTTGATGCATTGAGTTGTATATAAGTGTTGGCTTGGAGTATAAGTTGTTAACTATATATAGTTGATCATAATTGAGTTATTGTGGAGTATTGAATTATGGATGAATTTGAGATATTGTGGAGATCCAGAGAGATCTGTATATGTGAGTTGTATGGAGATTGATTATAGAAGTGTTATATATTGTGATTTTAGCCAGGGCATGCTCCTTAAATAGAGGAGATGTTGCCCGATTTTGCTTGTATTGCTTAAGCTATATTAAGCTTATTTGTGTATGTATGCCATATAGTTTATTTAATGGGTTCTTCGTGGTACTGGTAGCATAAGCATCACCCGTACCCTAGGACCGTCATGGCTCCTAAGTTGGGTTGTGACAGGTATGGCTATTTCTAAAGGCACATGTAAAGGTTTTCTACCCAATCCCTAATTCCAAGGTCAAAACAGGTGACACAGAAGAATGGATTTCACTTAATCAAATAACATAAAAGATGCTATTTTATGCTTAGAAAATCATACCTATGACTATTTCATGGAATCCCTGGGCATGTTGTGGAGTAACTGCAAACATTCGCCCCTGTCCTCTACCAGTTGTTGGCTGTCTCACCGTTGGACTCTGTCTTGCTCCCATCTGCACTGATGGCTGTGAAGATCCTGCCTCTGAAGGCTGTGAAGTCCTGGGCAAAAGGCAATCTCTATAGAAATGCCCAGACTATCCACATCTAAGACATGCTCCTGTCCTAATACCATATATCTCTATATGTCTTCTCCCACATAAAGTACATATAGGCACATATGTTGTCATATGGTATGATCTAACAGGACCTCTGAAATAGCTGGAAATAGGAGGCCTCATACTCATGCCTCTGCTCATATCCTGTCTCTGACTAGAAGATGGCAATGATTGTACTGGCCAGGGAGACGGTCTATATGCATAAGACTGGGATGTCCCCTCCCCAGGTCTCCGGTACTCTCATCTTCCTCTCTTTTTCTTCTGTTCCTTATCAGATTTTTCTTCCTTGTATTTCACCTCCATCTGGGTTGCTTTATCAATGGCCCTACTCAAAGAAGTAATCTCCATAGCTAGTAAAATATTATGCAAGGTGGCATGCAAACCTCTCCTGAATTGCCTAATAAGACCATCCTCAGTAGGAGCAATTCTTCTGGCATACTTTCTCAGCCGTCTGAACTCTCTGGCATATTCCAGCACAAACATATTCCCCTGTCTCAGTTGTTCAAATTTCACAATGTTGCTCTCTCTGAAACCCTCAGTAAGAAACTCATCCATCATTCTCTGTTTGAATTCTTCCCATGTCATAGGCTCATCACTGTGAATGTTCTCATCAATATGCTCTGTAAACCAGGTAGTAGCATCTGTGTCCAATAACAATCGCACCAGTTCTATAGTTCTAACATCAGAACAAGATAGTGTGCGAACCATCCAATCAACCCTGTCTATTAGCACCATATTCCCCTGAAAATGTAGGCAACCTCAATTTCATAAATTCCCTAACAAATACACCATCATCTAAAATAGCCCTATGTACTCTACCCACCTGTAACACTGCTGGCTCTCTCTGAGGCACTGGTGGCACTACAGGCTGTACCACTGGCTGTACTGGAGATGGTGGTGGTTGTACCACTGCAGGCTATGCTGCAAAATAAGTCTGGATAGTCTATAATATCTGTTGTCTCATATCCTACATAACCTGTATCCAAGGTGCCTCACCCATTGAATCAGACTCTGTGTGTCTCTGTGACCTAGATGGCTCAAACTGAGTTCCCCTTATTACAGATGCATTGGAATCAACCTCTGCTTCCTCACTAGACTCACGATATTCATTCCCCTCAATAGGCCTAGCTCGCCTAGTCCCCCTCTCTGACATCTTAACACACTGTACAAATCAACATATAAAAAAATGTTTAGATCATAGGTATGCAGAATTTCAAACAATGAAGAAGACTTGTCATTTTTACGATATATGAATATCCTAGATCCCATGGTACTTCTATGACTATCAATATGCAAACAGCACAGGTTTTATAAACCTTTACCTTTGATACCACCTTTGTCACCACCCAACTTAGGAGCCATGACGGTCCTCGGGTACGGGTGTTGCCTAAGCTACTAGTACCATGAAGAACCCAAATAACTATACTATATGGCATGCAATTCAATAACAAGCTTAATATAGCTTGACAATTCTATAAAACTTTGGGCAGCATCTCCTCTATATAAGGATCATGCCCAGCTGAAAAACATGCAAATAAGGACTTCCAATAATCTTTATTAACAATCATCTCATATCACAATCATCAACGATCCCTCTAGATCTCCAATATTAACTCATGTATATATATATATATATATATATATATATATATATATATATATATATATATATGTATGTATCTCTGTATCTCAAATTATATCCATGCATAACATAAAACGTATATGCAAAATCATAATCTTATAATGATACACATATGCATGCCCCTAGTTACTTTACAGTACCATTGAACCTTTATACTGTACAAATATTTACAAATGCCTTTGGGACTGGAATATTACATGTCACTGAATAGTACAATTCCAAGGTGAGGATAGGAGATGCCTATGGAATTCGAGCCTCACTGCTGACCTGAAAATGATAACCATTGAAGGGGGTGAGTATAAAAATACTTAGTGAATCCATAAGTATAAGAATGCAGTAAATGCTCAATCATACCATTATTGCCCATCTATGGCCTGTAGAATCAATATAAGATAACAAGTGAAGAACATAAAAAATATTTGTGATATAATAACAAGTGAAGAATATAACCAGTATCTGTATCAATATTCATATAAATATCCATGAAATTATCCATATGAGTATTCATATAAAATATAGTGTACGAGTCAACGCACATATGATACAACAGGCTAGGGTCCAATGAAGAATATATTTGTATAATAGTAGCACTATTGTGCAAAAATCCAGTGAAAGTAAGAGGGATCAGCTCTTACGGCTAGAGAACATGACCATCGTCTCCAGCAAGGGTCCAATGAGTACAAGTATGCACACGGTCGATGGATTTTCCCACTATACCATCGAAATAGTCCTGTTATGATATCATATGAGTATGTTTCCATTAAACCATAAATATAGCATATTTAGATCTTATATAGCTGTAGAATGATCATATACATATATATGAAGAATAATAGTACACATTTGGAAGACGTAAAAAATATGCCTGGCTGGGCCCAATTGCGCTGCTGCAACTGGCACTCGCCGTTACGGGTCCGTTTTGGGATTTTTGAGTAGTTTCTAGTTAAATATGTTACCAATGGAATTAGGTGGACCATGAGGTACCGTTTTGAAGTTTAGGTCGAGACTAGACGATTGGGCCAAGTGGTGACCCAATTGGTTTTCTGGATTCCATTTTATAAACAATCAAAGTTTAGGTAATTTTAGGTCATTTCGGCGGGCTTATTTACGAGCCAATTAGCACTGTTTGGGATTTTGGGTATCAATCTCTATTTTATTGGCTCAAATGAAATATTATAGCATATATAATGCAAATCATGCATAGTTATACATAAGGACTCACCTTTTATGCAATATAACCACTTTAGCCCCTAATCCACTGTTCGAGCCCCTAATCGGCTCGTCGTCTGACACTCCGATTTGGAGTACTCGACGGTTCACCTAATTTCACATATAACACTGTAGTAAGACTTTATAACATCACTTATCATATAAACAAACATCAAGCATACACCAAATCACATAAGGTATACACATTATACCTTATAAACCTCACTTTGCACAAATCATGCTATTTCTATATCTTTATGCATAAACACTTATCTATTACCACATTTAACTCACATTATACATATTCATCACTTATATAACATATTGACAACTCTTATACACTTGGTTTACTATTTCATGTAAAACATACACCATTATTCAAGTTCACCTTTCAAGTACTCACATCAATGATCTTTTACACATTTAAACCTATACCTTTTCATCATTTTCAAAACTTAATCATATTCAAACTTTACTTTATTAAACACATTAACTTAACACCTCAAACTAGCAAACTCAATATGGTTCCACCAATATGGAATTCATTCCATTCATTCATTTTTCAATGCCATTCAATTACACAACATTAATATATATCAAATGCATATCATTCAATCGTTTAAACCTATCAAATACCAAAGCATCAAACCATTCTTTATGCTTAAATATTTTGGCCAAAACAAGTTTCCTTCCAAATGAATTTCTTTCCATCATTTATCCATCAATTCATGTTAAACACATCATTTACACATCATTCAATCCTTTAAACCTATTAAACACCAAAATCAAATCACCATTTCTTCATCATATATTTCGGCCATTTTAAAATTCAATCTATATGAATTTGTTTCAATCATTCAACCATTAATTCATGCTATACACATCAAATAAACATCATTTGAACAAATTAATTCATCGAAACATCACTTTGATTCAAAGTTCTTCCTATTAGGGTTTCAATCCAACTTTTTAAATTCTAACAATTCAAAACATGTTTTGATCACTAATAAACATCAACGAACATCATACAAACATATTTGAATTAAAAGAATTCCAAAACCAACAACTTACCAAAAGTTCTTCAAAATCTTTGAATTAATTTGTCACTTTTTCAAGTTTTTCCTTGGATTCTATGGTTATATTTGTGTTTAGGATGACGGAATTAACATGTTTCCATCAAAGATTGATAGAAAACAATAAGAAATGGTGGTGTTCATGCTTGGTCGAAATGCACAAATGGAGGAGGGAGAAGTTGGTTGCAATTTTTGGCTAAGGAAGATGATGAACAATGAAGGGGTGGGAAAAATCAAGTTAAATATCAAAGGTGTAATCCTATGCTTTCGGTTTATGGTACTTTTGGTGAAACCTAGCCATCCAACCATCCATTTCTTCATCTTTTCATCCAATGGTTAGATTTAGTCAAGACTAAAATGATTCCATAAGGTTGCATACACTATATAACTCCATATTGCAAAGGGAAAGACCAAAATGGCCTTAGTTCAAAAGAAGCACCTCAATTGAGCAGCTTGCCGGGAACTATTTTCAACCGGGTTTAATTCTCCAACAATTATTCAAATAAACTTAATAATATCATTTTCATGTCCTTAAATTATTTTCTATCTTCACATATAGTGTTAATTCCATAAAAACTCGCACCCAGTTCATCAAAAACTCAAAATCACCCGATTTTGTCCTAACAGCCTTTAAACCTCTTCTATGCATAAAATCACTTCATATAACATGCATATCTATCAATTCCATGCATAAATACATAATATTAACAAGTTCAAAAGAAAGAAAAAATTCCCCCCTAAGTTCCCCTTTTAAGGTTCAAGTTAAGTTATAGGTGGGGTGTTACAGTACCATGTAAAGTCAATATTCACATTGCCAACGATATTTACCTGCTAACCCATTGTTAAGGAAGCTCTGTCAAATCCACATGTAAATAGGCCAATGGATTTCAATAACAATATCAAGTATTTATTAGAAACATTACGATATAATGGCATTTAATCGGTATACATGGGCTTAATAATCAGTGTCAATATATTTCGATGAACATATAACGGTTTCCTTATTTGATATAAAGGTAGCAATTTATCAATAAATATCATGGTACATGATTAAACATTTGGTTTGCTTACTTTTTGGATCATTTGGGTACATGATCAATTAAGTACAATATCATGATTCGGGTTTTCGATATGAACAAATTCAATAGATATTGCAAATTTCAATAACAATCAATGGATATAGATCATTTTAATCTTGAAGAAAATCAAAGGATAATCAATAGCAATATCAAAATGATATTCAATCCAGAAGAAAGTATGTTCTTTGATTCAACAAGTCAAAATTATAGTTATGCATAATGATGTATACATAACTCACCTCACTGAGCACTTTCTATTGCACTTTACTTATTCATTTTGTTTCCAATTCCATTTCCTTAGTTCATTGCTCAAATGCTCATGGTGGTACTATATATAAGAGATAATTTAACACTTTTCATGTTGAACACTTCTTCTAATTCTATCTCTATAATTCTGTACAATTAAAATAGAGTAGTAAAATTTCAGAAAATCTAATTCTGGCCAGTTATAGTTTTTACTCAATAACTCTCTCCTCACTTCGAATTTCATCAATTCCTATATATCAAATGAACATATTTATCTACAACTTTCATGTTTTAACCATCCTCAAATTCATTCATTAAAAATTAATAATGCTACTTACAAGTTACTGCCTTAATACATATTCAGAATCCCTTTTAAACCCTAGTCCTTTCCTTACAATTTTAGCTCAATTAGCTTCAATATTTACCAAATCAAACCATAGAACTATTAAATTAAATTAAAAACTAAAGTTTAAAAATTATACGTCAAGTTAAAAATTTGAATTTCTCCTCCTTTTATTCCACCAAATAGCTTGAATACAAATCTTTCATCAATTTTTCCTTTGATCTTCTTTTCCTCTATCAATCTCTATCTACTTTTGGTTGGCTTCTTAGGAAAGATTGGAACAAATTTTTAGTTCTTTTTCTTCTCCATGGATCAGCCTAAAGGTTTTCAAACGGCTATCCATTCCTCTCTTAATATATTGTGAGGCCTCGCCCGAGCACCGCTCCGTCAGGGCCTGCCCTCTTCGAAGGAAAAAGAGAGAATTGGGGCATCGAAGTGCTCATATAGGGGCAATTTCTCACGGAGGAGATGAGCTTAGCGCCTTTTATTTGAAAATGATTTTGATGTTTTGAAGTCGGCACCTAAAGATATTTTTGTTGGGAAAATTTAAGGTAAAAACCCATTTTGACTCCAATTTTATCCCAATAGAAAAAGTGCATTAGTCCTCGAAAACCAAAGAGGATTCGGGGACTAGGTTTTCGGTTGAACTTGGCTTTTCATTTTAACCTTGATTTAAAATGATTTTCATGAACAATTAAAGAATATAAGGTGCATGAGCAAATAAATAAATGCATGAACAATAGAATAACATAATTAAAGAGAGCGATAAAAATAATTTCTTACATCTCAAAACCTCAAAAATAGGGGATATCAACTCTAACCCTTATGGGTTCTAGGTTGATCACACATTCCCCAAAGGATATATTCAACAAATAAAGTTAAACAAATAATCAAAAGAAAATAGATGGTTTTTGTTGTTTTTTGGATTTGAAGCTTTCATATAGCTTGCCTGCGTATCCCGTCGAATGGGAATCAAAACCCATGCAGTTTTTCCTTCTCGCGAAGGAGGGTTGATTTTATGCCCAATTTATCATGTTTTGATTCTTTATTTTAATTCTTTACCAAAATAAAGAATATGAGTTAGAAAAACGTACCTTTGCCCTAGCTTCTAGGGATGCTGGCGGACGAAGTGCTCTTCCGGATCGAAGTTCCACCTTGGATCGGATGACGCCTCGAGGTGATGAGTCGGGATGCCTTCTTAGCTCTTAAGAAAGCGAATCGGCAGAGGGACCTTGCTTCGAGGAAATATTCAGCTGAGAGGATCAATACGCCCCTAATAGCAACTCTTTTAAATCGAAAGAGAGCTAAAGAAGAAGAAAATATCACTTTAAGAGGAAAAAAGATGAAATCTAGTGACGAAAATGATTTCTTTTCTTTTTTCCTTGCTTTTAGCGAGCCTTGGCGTGTTTCTGTCTATTGTTGTTCGTTGTTCTATCTGGAAGGTGGGGGGGAGGCTCTCTACTTATAATAGGAGCTTCGGGGGTCAAATCCTATCAATTTTCGATGTGTATTCGAAAGAATTCGGATGCAGACCATCGCTGCCGCCGGCAAGAGAAGACATCGCCTCCAACAGGGGGTGGTGACCCCACCATAGGCCTTGGCGGCACAGGCTATGAATAGGGGTGGCTACCGCAGCAAGAAGCCGCGCTGCACTGTCACAGCCGCCCAGACGCCACCCCCCTCTGGCAACACTTCTAAGGCTGAAGGGAGGCAACTGTGCCCAGACTCTGTTCTGAAGCTATTCTGAGTCTGCCTGAGCATGGGTTTGGTTCCGGGGAGTTTCGTTCGGGTTGGTATGAGTCCGAGGGTGTAAATAATGAGTGTTCATAGTTGCCCCCGATCATGGCTGTGTATTCTGAATGACAGATGTGATGTCAGTGAACCGGGTCATTACTGTCTATTTTGAACAAAAGGAGGCGTTCTGATTGCATCTCGTGGGGCCTGGAGGTATGCAAGTGTGATCTGTCAAGCTCTGGGCAACTTTTCACCTTTTTGGTATTTTCTTGTCTCTATCATTTTCTGAATTATAGATGCTCCCGATGTTTGATCTGGATGAATGATAGCTCTATGGGTAGAGAAGAATCCTACGGATCCAACAAAATTAACGGCATCTGATTTCGACTTGAATTGCTCCAGAAATACGAGTTTCCTTGTCTTTGGCCAAGTTGGGGACATAACAGTCATTTCTGAAATTCTCAAAATCTATAAATAGGGGTGAGGTTCCTCATTTTCTTCACTCCTCCATTTTTTCATTCTTCTCTCTCTCTCTCTAGATTCTCTCTCTAAGGCTTCTCCTCTCTTCCTCTGGATGGCTTCAGCTTCTTGAAGTAGCAAATGGGGACACCACAGTTATGAGGCCCCACGGGATAATCCTGACCCGGAGAACTTGCTACAGGAACCCGAGTAACACATTTCTTGGGACGGCAGAATCAAGGTACCTTGTCCTTTATTTATTTGGAATTTAGCACTTGTTTTATTCATCATTCATTCATCATCATTTTTTTTTTAAATTAGAATACCATGCTCAGGAATAGGGGGGCTAGATCAAATTTAACCTACCTTGCTGATGCTTTATCTGATGAGACTCCGGTAAGACCTTTGCTAGAGCCCACTGGCTTTGTGTCATTTTTGAAGGTCAAAACCAATCTTGAGAGCCATATGGCTTTGATCAAAGCTCTAGTTGAGCGATGGTGGGACATTACCAACACCTTTCACTTTCCTTGTGGGGAACTAACGGTCACCCCGCTGGACTTATCGATGCTGACCGGCTTACACTTTCGAACCCATCACTTGGATCTCTGTTTTGACTAGAGAGCCACTTTTACTCCCGAGGATATGGTTCGGCTTATAGGCCAGGATCCCCCTCGGGATCGCATATCAGTTCCTCACACTTGGCTTCCAATTTGGTTGAGAGAGATGGAGCCGTTTATCGGGGTGATATATGATGCTGAGGTAGTTGCCAGACTGATTGTGTTGATCCTGGATGGATGCACATTCGGTCATACTCGTCGTGATACCGTCAACCTGAACATTCTGCCCAACTTGATGGATATGACTATCTTGGGTGAGTATGACTGGGCAAACGCTAATCTGAGCACCATGTATCAGAAAATGTGCGACATGTCCTGAGGAACTTTTTATTCCTATGGAGGGACTCACTTCATATGGGAGGTATGTTTTTCACATCTTCTGCTTTTGAACCTGATTTGGTTTGGGAGGTACTCTGTGCACCTGTCCTGACTTTGCTTTCCGACTTTCTGTTTATCATGCTTGAGCTAGGTGTGGGCCTGTGAATACTTTTAGACACTTGCCCCCACTATGAGCAGCCCCAGGCTGGATGTTTTTCCAGCTGGTGTACGATGGAAAAGGGAATATTGGTCTAGCCCCGGCGTGCGCGAATTCGGGACCATACGGGCTTTTTTCGGCAGCCTCGATGCTTTTCAGGTATTTTACTGACTTTTCATCACCCATATTCCATGGTTCTGTTTATGACAAATCTTTGTACAGGTTGTGACGAAACCCTATATTGACCGCGTGCCGCTGATGCCAGTGGAACTCGACCCAAGTGTTACATTGGCTTGTTCCCGTGTATTGCTTTGTTCACCATATCACAAATTATATTATATGGGGGAAAGGGTCCGAGTTCAGACTGTTGGTAGGTGGGTAGTTTTGGTTCACCCTCTGATTAACATGAGATGGGATATGGACATGCAGGTTCCTGATGAGGCTTATATTGGGCTCCCGTTCCATCTGTATGTAGTACCCAGGGATGACTATGCAACATTTTGTTGCACCCGTTTAATGGGTCCTATCGGCGACCCATGCAGGCGATCTGAGCATGCATCTAGTGTTGCTGGTCCTTCTGCTGCCGGACTAGGTCATATTCGTAGTGTGGGTGCATCGAGAGACCCTTCTGCTGCTGGTCCCAGTATTACCCCTGAGACAAGAAATGATCCTGACCGAGTCGTCTTGGGACCCAACCACATGCTTCCCGAGGATATCTTCTACATCAATGCTCATGGAGAGACGCAGAGGTTCCATCTTCTGGATGAAGTTCACCCTCATACATCATACCTCCTGTCATGACCCAACTTAGGAGCCATGACGGTCCTAGAGTACGGGTGATGCTTATGCTACCAGTACCGCGAAGAACCCATAAAACTATACTATATGGCATGCAACACACTAATAAGCTCAAAATAGCTTAAACATCTTATGAAAAATTGGGCAGCATCTCCTTTGTATAAGGAGCATGCCCAGCTGCTAAAAACACAAATAAGCACTTCAACTATATACTTCCACTTCTTTCTCAATATCAAGGATCCCTCTGGATCTTCACAACAACTCAAACTCAACAATTTATCAACAGATCACAATCTCATATATCTCAAATATATATTATATCTCCAAAATGCAACTTATATATAAGGATGCAACAAATATATACATACATGCCAAACTTAGTTACAGTACCATGAAACTTCTATTATGAACAATATTTACAATACTTTAGATTTGGAATTTACATAGTACTAAGTCAAAACTTCCACGGCGAGGATAGGATGCCAATGGAATACGGTCCTCACAGCTGACCTGAAATGTTAACCACTAAAGGGTTGAGTATAAAAATATACTCGGTGAATCCATAATACATAAGAATACAGTAAATGCTATAATATGAAGAAATGCCCATATATGGCCTATAGATTCAATATACTAAGCAATAGAATGAGTACCAAGAATTTATATCAATAATATACGAATTTTCATAATAAAGTTAATATATAAGCCAAACCACATATGATATAACAGGATTAAACTATATTTAAGTTCATAAGCTTTGTTCGAAATAGGCACGATATTTCAGTGCAAAATATAATATA
>CANXYC012144466.1:0-10515 GCA_948193065.1 Aleurites moluccanus | reverse complement strand
GAAAAATAGCCCTGAACTAATATCATATAAATGTGCCTCCATTACAGTAAATATGGCATATATATAACTTATATAGCAATAGAACAATAATATATGCATATATAAAGAGAAATAGAGTCAGAAAATATTTTACCAAAAATTGGCCCGCCGGGCCCAGTTGCGACAGCGCAACTGGCTATGAAATTACGGGTCCGTGTTGGGATTTTTAGGTAGTTTCTGGTTAACTGGGTTACCAAAGGAATTAGAAGGTCTATGAGATACCGTTTCGAAGCTTAGGTCAAGACTAGATGATTGGGCCAAGTGGTGGCCCAATTGGCTTTCTGGTTTTCATTTTATGGACATTTGAATTACAGGTCAATTGTATTGTTTGCGGCGGATGTTTTTACGGGCCAATTGGAACTTTGGGTACTTTTAGCTATGAAACTGCATATATAGTATATATAACATATGAAATGATAATAATCATGCAAATCATGCAAAATTATGCTAAGAACTCACCTAAAGCTCCAAAACACGCAAAAACCTCCAAAATCAATCCCGAGCTTTACTCAGCTCGACGATTTGCACTTCTATCGGGAGTTATTGCCGGATCACCTATAAGCACACATAACACTTCGATAATCTATAAATCATTACAAAACATAACAATTTCATAAAAACACATAAAATATACACACCATACAAAGCATACATCACTAAATACATAAAGTGCTATACTTAGGCAATTTCTCATTCTAACCTTAAATTACTCCAAATCCACTTTTAAACTCACATATTGCCATACTTTTATTTGCTTATACACATTCAAATAACATGCATAAATACCAATTACATGCATAAATACATATTAACATCACAATATTAAGAAAACAAAAATCTCTCCCTGAAGATCTTTATATAGGTTTGGTTCAGGCTAGGCTGAGGTGTTACAGTTATAAAGGAAACTCTATCAGTTTTTCTGCAAGAATGTTTGATAATACGATGATTTTAAAAAAATTATCACCTAAAATGTATCACAGGTTAAGTAATGATTGTAAATGTTTAAGCATGGGTTCTTCGAGGTACTGGTGGCTTAAGCATTACCCGTACCCTAGGACTGTCATAGTCTAAAGTTAGGATGTGACATGAAGTATTTTCTTGGATTACAAATCAAGCAATGTGAGGAAGACATCTTCATTAACCAATCATAGTATACAAAGGAACTTCTCAAAAGGTTTGGAATGGCTGGAGAAAATAAAATTAGAACTCCAATTAGCTCTACCATCAAGCTTGACAAGGATGATCTTGGTAAGCATATTCAGGAGAAGAAGCATAGAGGTATGATTGGTAGCTTGCTTTATTTAACCACTAGTAGGCTGTATATTATGTTTGTCGTGTGTTTATGTGAATGTTTTCAATCATGTCCTAAAGAGTCTCATTTGCAAATGGTCAAAAGAATTTTGAAATATTTGATTGGCACACAACATCTAGGATTTTAGTATCTAAAGAACATGCATTTTAGTTTAATTGGCTATTCCGATGCAGATTTTGCAAGTAGTTACATGGATAGGAAAAGTACCTCCGATACTTTTCAATTCCTAGAAAATTGACTTGTTTCTTGGTTTAGCAAGAAGCAAAATTCAGTGGCTTTATCCACCGCATAAGTCGAATATGTGGCAGTCGCTTGTTGTTGTACACAAGTGTTATGGATGAAATAACAAATTTATGACTTAGGTGTGTATTTGGACAATATTCATATTCAGTGTGATAACATTAGTGCTATTACACTAGAAGCAAAGAATTTTCTTAGAAGCAAAGATTTTTCTTCAATTTATCAAAGAATTCGATTCAACATTCAAGAAGTAAGCATATTGATATTAGATATAATTTTCTTAGGAATAATATGTTGTGCAATAATGTTACTGTGGAATTTGTTGCTTTAAATGATCAATTAGTAGAGTCGACCAATTTGTCGATCATGGGTAGAGGGAACAGATCCTTAGAACAAGCTTTGTGAAGATCTATAAAAATTGAGCACATTTTATGGCTGCCATTGGACTTCTTCACCAAAACTACATTAACAAGCCATTATGAATAGTGAACTTCCCTTATGAAGCCTGCCTCCATCAGCTTGACTACCTCTTTCTCTATAATAGCCTGTCTATCTGGGCAAAAACACCTCTCTTTTTTTCTTTACAAGTGTAATATTGGGATCAATATTTAATCTATGTACAATTATCTCGAGACGTACTCCCTTCATCTCTGAGGATGGCTATGTAAAATTGGCCACATATTTATAAAGAAATTGTGACCTTTCATAGTTAGCTCATCATCTAGACTTACGTTAATCATAAAAAACTTGGCAAGATCTTCTCCATTCACTTGAATTTTTTCCAACTTCTCTACTGGCTCAGATCTCTATTCAGGTACCCAACTTGGACGCTCCTTATCTAATACCACCACTCTTCTACTCCTGGCGAGCTAGGTCTACTCTTCTTCTTCTTCACCTCTCTTGTTTCTAAAGGTCGTGGGACATCTTAAGACCCATATACATAAAGTTCCCTTCCATCTGCCTTCAAAATTTTCATCCGTAGGTGTCTAATATTTATGGAGGACCCTAGATCATACAATAGTGGCCTTCCTATCAAAACGTTATAAGATAAGGGTTCTTACTACAACAAACATTTCCATTATGGTCATACAATTCGGGGAGGTTCCAATAGTGAAAGGAAGCTTCGCAATCCCAATGTAAGGAGCTTTGATCCATCTGACTCCCGGACCGGGTTCTCCAAGCCTTTAGATCCTCTTCATTCAAGCGCATCTTCTTATAAGCTTCGGTCATTATAAGATTGACCGAGATTTCATCATCAACTAATAATTTCTTTATAACAAAATTGGCTACAATGGCTTGGATAACCAAGAGATCATCATGTGAAGTTCTTAATCGGCTGCCATACTCTCTAACAACCTAAGCTTTCATATCACCATAATAAATGAATTATAGATCTTCCTTCTTCCTCCTCCGGGACTTCAACTTATTATGGCTCTGAGGCTTCTCATTGGCTCCCACTGTAATGTAATGAATGATTCTTGTAGATTTGTCATTCGCCATCTACTTGCATTTGTCTTTGCTTTACTTGTCTCATTTCCCCCTTTCTTATTGCTTTCCTTTAACAAATCTCCTAAGGCACCCCTGACTAATAAGCCTCTCAATCTCCTCTAGAAGTTACCTACAGTCATTGGTATTATGTCTATTAGTGTCGTAAAAATGACAATACCTATCATTCCTTCTCTAATCTAGATCAGTATGTAGAGGCGTAGGCTTCTTCTGAATATTTTCATTTTTGAAAGTTGCAACACCTCTTGGGGGGAAGCAGTGAGTGGAGTGAACTGGCAAGTCTCAGAGGTAATTTGTTTGAAAGTTTTGAAAGGCCCTAAGCTCCGAGCCTCATGCTGAGCTTGTTTCTTTGCTTCCTTGTTGCTTTCTTTGTCACATTCCTTGGTCCTTTTTTGCTTCTTTTTTGCCCTCACATCTTTCTATTTTCTCTTTTTCTTGCAGAATTGGCTGAGAGCAAAGGCATCATCCTGCCTTATAAATTCTTCAGCAAGGATGTAAGCATCTTCCAAGATACTAGGGACATGTCTGCATAAAGCTTTGAAATAATTCTTATACGTGGTTCCATTTTGTAATACCTCGACTGCCCTGGCTTGGCCTAAGGGAGTTATCTTCGAGGCTTTCTATTGAAGGTAGCTATATAGTCTCGCTGCATCATAGTTTCTAAGAAACAGATCTTTTTCTTAATGGGAATATTATATGCAAGCCATTTTGTAAACAATTCAGCAAGCTGAGAGAAAGAATTGATGCTTCCTTTCAGTAAATTATCAAATCACAAGGTTTCCCCTCCTTGTAAAGTTCCCCTAAAGGCCCTACATAATGTTGCATCATTGGTTGTTTGGAGCTCAATCTCATACTTATAATTCAAGACATGAGTCCTCAAATCTGAATTACCATTGTATTTTTCCATCATCAAGGGCTTGAATTTTCCTGGCGTATTATACTCTTGCATCCTCCTAACAAATGGCGATTTAAGATTTAAGAGTGAGTTTCTGCTTACATCTCTTACAAGCTTATCCTTCTCCATTTTTTCAAGAATCTCCTTTACACTCGCTTCAAAATCATGAAGCTTATGCTTACTTGATGCCTCCTTCTCTTGGGAGGTTTCCACTCGATAGGGAACTTTTCTCAGACTCTGCTCGCCTCTCTTGTTTTCTCCTCTCTTTCAAGAACCTGAGGTTAAATGTTCCTCCATGTGCCTTGTAATCCTATTGTCTTCCACTCCTCAACTTCTATGCTCAGTGACACTCTTCCTACTAGTCTTAGATCGAGATCTACTCACAACATCCGCTCCTCGTCTTTGATCATGTATCATTCGAGAAGGTAAGGAGTATCTATCTCTTAAGAAGCATTGTGTCCTCTCTTGAGAGTTAATTCTATTATACTCTCTACTTTTTTCTCCTTTATTTTGATCAATTAAGCCGCATTTGTGATCAAACCTCCTCTCTTCACCCCTTTTTTGCGTCTTCGTCTCCTTTTCAGTATCTACCCTATTTTTCATGCTAACATTCCTAATGATGCTCGCCTCCAAATCTCCCTTCCCTTGGTGATTTGTCCCAAAGATGTATAATACATGCCAAAACTTGTGTATCAAGAGTGTTGTCTAGCGAGTTGGTGGTAGGTGTGTGAAACTAGTTCATAGGTGGTGGAGTTAAGGTGTTTTTAGCTGGAGGGATCAATTTTATTGAGGTTTGGGGCTTGTTATTAGGGTTAAGGTTGGAACAATATGGCGTAGTTACTGGTGTTTTGGACATGGTATTCAGGTGTTTATGTAAAATTCTTATAGATCCAAGAAAATAATTTTTTCACAACAGATTATAAATGTTATAATCTGCTAGAAAGAAAGGCTGAAAGTATTAAAGTGACTTTTGGAAATTTTGAAAAGTACAAACGGTGCCAATTTGATGAGCAGTGAAGCCTATCAAAATATTGTAATGGGTCTTTTTAATTAGATTTGGGTTGGATTAAAGGAATGGAGTGTATCTTGGATATGCAAAACAATAAATAGCACTAAAAGAGCCAAGCTAAAGGCACTCTGATGCTTAAGTCAGTGGCTTATTTTGGGAGAATTATTGAGAGCTTTTCAATAAGTATAATAAGTTATACAAGTGGTTGAAATGTCATAAATGAGTGTTATCCCTTATATTTATACATGTGGGAGATGGTTGTTTTGACTTGACAAGAGGGACAAGCGTCCTTACGCTATTAGCCATGCAAAAAGGCAACCGACTTGGTCAGTGAACATATTGTCTTCTTATTTGACTTTGGAATAGCTTTACTCATAAGTATGTCGGTACAATTTACATGTTGGGAGCTCTAAGTGGCCCTTTTCAAACAGGTAATAATGAGGGACCCTTGCGTGTGTTCAGGAACTGTGCCGTCCAAAGGTCATTCTAGGTTAGAGACAATAAATGAGAAGATAAATAGTTGTTCTTCTTAGAATTATATGGATCGCTTATAATCTTAAAACCAAAGGAGAGTCATCCTTCTTAACGAGAATATTTTATGTCGAGCTTTTTTGTGTTGGTAATGATCTTGTAATGATACTTTTCTCACTTTTGGCATTCTAATCTTATGTGATCCTCACATTATTATAACAGTGAGACAATTTATATTTAGGCCGGACCCTACTTATATGATGGGTATCGGTGATTAATTTGGGGATTTAATAACGTTATTCCTCATCACTAAGAATTGAAAACATGACAACATGACTTATGATTGAAGATAAGATAATATGATTAGGGATATAACATGACTGAGAATTGAGAACACGATCAGGGATAAGAATGGCCAAGGATTGATGAGATGATTAAGCATGACTAGGGATTCAAGACATGACCAAGCTTGAAAACCAAGCCAAGACATGCGTAAACCTAGATACCAAGGCAGGGACACGAAGATCGAACTTTATGACACGCATGACTTGAGACTGAGTTATTATCTTGTTTAACCCTGAACTAGATGACCCAAACTCAATGAGCAAAAATATTTAAGGGACACACGTCATTTTCTCCTAATCTATAGGAATGATAATCTCAACTCTCATGTTTAAAAAAATAAGTGGATTCTCTCTATAAATAGCTAAAAATCAGAAAGGTTTACTCTTTTGTAACTCTCCTAAAATCGAGACTGACCTAATCATAAGAATAAATTTACTAATATTCTTGTGCTATAGTCAATTTTTTTTTTCCAGATAAATATAAGATCCAACTCTACTGAAAAATTTTAAAACCTCATTCGTGTATATTTACAAAATTAAAATGAAAACTAATTGATTATATTACTATTTCTAGCTTGTCATTATTAATTTAATTCTAATATTCATTAATTTCTTTTCATTGTATTGATGCAATTTGAATCAAATAAGTATAATTAAAATTAAGTTTTAAAATTAGAATGAAATAGTTTATTTTAAAGGAATTGAATATAATTACAAATTTTAAAAAAAATAATGAGATTTAGTTTTAGTCATTAAGCTTAAATAATTTCTCTCTCATTAACCTCATCATGAATAAAATTTATATGATGTGATTAAATTAAAGACATTGTCCAATTTCATCATAACATAACATAGATTGAAGTTCTGATAAGATAAGACTAGGATCATAATCCAAAATCATCAAAGTTCAAACTCGAAGCAAAACCTCTTAATTAATAAGGAGTTAAGATTTTTTTGAAAAAAAATTTAATTAATTAGCAAGGCCTAATTTAATTAATAAGGAATTTAGATTTTTTCAAAATAATATTAGATTTGATCTCTCAATAATTATATTATGATTCATTAAAAATAAGTGTAATATCTTATAAAATAAAAAAATAAATTATTCTAACACTAATTATTAACATCACAGTTCTTATAAAAGTAATTTAATCATATCAAACCCTTAAAAAAATAAATACAACCACTTTATTCATTAATTATGAACCAAAACCTTTAAAAAAAAAGAAAGAAAGGACAACCTTCTATTCTTTAATAATGAACTCGCGTTCATCATCTCTCTTACAGTTTTACCCCCTTCACCTCGCCTTCTCTTACTCACAAAAGAATAAAATAGTAGTATTAGGACTTGAAAGTCAGCTGCTATCCTGACATCTTAATATAATAATATTATTTTTTTAAGGCTTTACTTTGATTATACTTTTTTAATAAAAATGAGAATATAATTTATTATTATATTTACATATTATTTAATTATATTATATAATTATATTTTCAAAATATATATTTTTCATATTATAATTATTTATTTATTTTTTATATTAATTTATTTACTATTTTTTTTTATATATTCACTTTATGTATTTAATTTATTTTTTATTTTTTAATTCATTATAGTTCAACAAATAAAAATTCAAGTTAAAAAACTTCTGAATTTATCCATTCTTCACCCTGAATATTTTTTTTTACAGTAGATACTGATGTGTCTCATTTATAATATGATCAAATTCATAAACAAAAATTATCTTTTAATACTCGAAAGTTTTTAATTAGATATCATTTTGGATCATAAAATGATATTCAAATAAAATATTTCGTAATTATAAAAAATTACTTTTTATTATTTATGTATTTTAAAATTTGAAAATTATTTAATAAATAATTTTTTTTTGTTTACGCATTAGTTATTCTCCAGTAAAAAATATTTTCAAAAAAGATTAAGACATTTATTTTTTAATAAATTTTTGTAAGATGTCAAGCTTTACTTTTTTTTTTTATTAAAGGTTCTTCAAACTCCTTTCCTTGATTTCTTACAGGTGAATGTTTGCCAAAAAAAATTAATATAAAGAAATAAATTTTATTATTTTATCCCAAATTTTTAATAAGCACTCTCATTAAATAAAAAATTACCACTAACTTATACAGTAAAAAATAACATTTTCTTCAAACAAACCTTCAACAGACTTATTTGCCTCCTCTCCAATACAAGCTTGTCAAAATATATTTACTCAATGGATCAATACAAAACAATATACTTTTTTAGTCAAAGATCCACACCAACTAGATTTCTTAACCAACAAGAGTAAAATATGAGCTTCTTCGGCTTCCGCTTATACTTCAACAAGAATATGAAAAATCATAACAAAATATAGTTTCAAGCTTATCTCAAGGCAGTGATAATGATGCAAGTTCATCCTTCACTCCTTTGAATGAAGATGTCATTGTTAGCTTCGATTTTTGATACATCTTGAGCCCAATCCAAAACCTGATGATGTAGCATCAAGAGTCAAGATTGCAAGAAGAAGTTGCTTGTCAAAAGAATGTTTTTATTTTTTTTTTATCGAGGAAATTACTAGGTTTGTCTTAGAAATTGATAATTTGGATTAATATTTTTGATAAAAAAGAGTCAAAGTGTCATTTGAAATGATTTGTAATAATCCGAACGATTATAGTGAAAAATCCAAATCGGGTAGGAATTTTTTTAAATTCTTTAGGGAGTAATAACCGAAAATTTATCAAAGACAATAGAAAATAGATATTAGAGTGAATTATAGAATTTAAATGAGAATTAAATCGAATATAATGGGCAATATGAATATAGTTAAAAATGATAGAGTATTAAAATTATAGCAAAGTAAATTGAAAATACTTAAGAGTTAATTAATAGATTAATTATTAATTAATTAAGGATTAGCCTAAAAGTGGCTAAATAATTATATATATATCTATAGGTATATATCTATAATTATTTATATAATTTAAAATAATTAAATTATGATTTTCTTTTCTTTAATTATTTTTCTTTATTTTTTTTTCTTAATTACTTTTCTCTAATTTTTCTATTGGGCCATTTGTTACATATATAGATAAATATGATAAGAAGCCATCATCTTCTTCAATTTCTTCTCCCATGGCCGAAATTTTCATGCTCTTCTCTATGGAAATTTCTTCTTCCTAGCTTCCTAAAATTACATGATTTAGCACAAATTCCTTCACAAATAATTCTTCCCCCAACTTCTAATTGAATTATTTGGGCTTAGAAAGAGATTTGGTGCAATTTTCCTCCAAGGTAAATTTCTTAACAAGTTTTGAAATTCAATTTTGATGAGTTATTTGAATGATTAAATGATTGGGTGATATGTTTAGAGTAGAGAAAGTGATTGGGAATTCTGAAATTTTATGTCTCAGGAATTTCCTGTGACTTGGCAGAAATTTTGAGCTCCATTTTTGTATCCTTAGAGGCAGAATTTGAAAATATGCAAAACGCAAAAGTTGTAACTGCATATGTGTATAATATATATTCTTCATAAAGTTTTGACTGAATCCTTCTATGTTGGGAGATATGAGTCTCCAAATATGACTGCCTCGGATAGGGTTTCATTTCTGTGAAATTCCTGAGACTCAGCAGAAAGTTGGAGCTAAGTTTTGAGGTCTTCAATGTAGGAATAGGATAATATTAAAAACATTAAAGTTATAGATAAACATGTCAGGAATATTTTGTCTTTTTGAAGTTTTATCAAATTTACACTGTATTATTAACTATGGCCTCCTGAGTCAGACTGGCACGGGTTAGGGATTTCAGAAGTGTGACCCTTCTAAAATTGGTAAATATGAGGATCTTAGGATCCGAATAAGGGGAAAGTCAAAACATGAGAAATGTGTCATTGATAAAATTCAGTGAAAACGTAGTAGCATTTGGATCTGTACATAATGAGTTATAAATGAAATATCAGGGTATGTTCAGGTTGAAATTTCAGGATTTCTGAATGTTGTTTAGAATTTAGGTTTGTTTGTTGTATTGTAATGTAATTAGGTTTGTAAATTGAGATTTATGTTTGTTATAGATGCACAAAGGAGAGATAAAGGAAAAGACAAGGAAGTGGAAGACCACCTTTTTAGTTTGTGCTAGGTGGTTGGACACATTGATATTTTGGGGTGAGTAACATATATGTTTCTTTACTTGTTGTCTTTATATATTGCTTCCTTGAATCTTCCCTAAGAAATTGTATTATTATTAAAGTTTCTTGATTATATAGCCATTGTTAATTGAATTCTTGATATATAAATGTATTGGTTAGTGTTCATTATTGGATAACATTTTTACTTACCCTATATATGGGACCATTGACAGTACTACTCTCCCGATGGGATAGATGTTCATTCATCGGGCACTGTGCACAGTGTATTGTATTGGGGACCCTATCTAGGAGGGGGTTAAGGTCCTAGACGTACAGTCTGATCAACTGTATGACTATTGACATACTACTTAACTACAGCCTCTGTCCATTATTCTTTGGATTTTGCTAACTGTCATGGATATAGAACATTTGGTTCACAATTTTTTCTTGCAAGTGACCAATGTTATTGATTATATGATTGTTCCTATTGAACCATATTGTACTTGAAACTTGATATTGAATTCTATTGGAAACCTTATTTCTTGGCATTGATATTATTATCTTGGAATATTGTAATTTGT
>CANXYC012144068.1:0-14844 GCA_948193065.1 Aleurites moluccanus | reverse complement strand
AGGTCACAACCCAGTCGAGATACTAAATAGTGATAAAAACTAATGCGACCCAATTTGATCCCCTCTCAAACACTCAAATTCTGCTCTGGTGAGAAAAGGATGTAACAGATGAAGAGGAATTCAGAAATTCAGAGATTTTGGCGATTATTAAAACGAAAACAACGAAAACGATACTGTAAATTATTTTTCCCTCTCTCTCTCTCTCTCTCTCTTGCCAATTGTGCATTGTGGATCCCATAATTAAAGTTGATTGATGACGTGGAATGCATATGTGACAATTAAATCTGACTTGTCGGACACGTGTCATATAAATCATAAAATGACTTGCGTGGCTTGCCACGTCACCTTTCAGGTAAGGATTTCGACGTTTGACCTTTAATTGAAATAAATTTAAAATTTAAGTGACTAAAACTGAAAGAAAAATTTCTTGTGATCAAATCGGAAAAAATATCTAAACTTTAGTGATTTTTTAAGTTAATTACCCACAAATCTCTGAACATTTGTTCAATAATTAATTTATAAGTAAAATTCAATAAAAAAAATAAGAACTAAAAACAAAAATTTAAATAATGTGATTATTATTTTGGTAATCTTGTAAAAAAAATATAATTGTCACTATGAAAAATAATGGCAAACTTTTAATATTATATTGCTAAATATGTAATATTATTAACAATGCAAGGTAATATAAAAATTTTAATAGTAAAAAAATTAAAATATTAAAATTATAATTATCAAAAAATAAAAAAGAAGGATACAAATGAAATAAGTAATAAAATAAAAGGAATATAATCTTCTAAAAAAAGATTAAAGGGATATAAAACACACAAGAAGAAAAATTATTGGAATTGAAAAGAGAAAAAATCAAAGATACAAATAAAACATTTTGTCTTACTTATTAAAGGATATTAAATTTATTGAATTTAGTGTTATATAAGAAGTATTTTTCAGGGTTTGTAGAAGAACGGTTGGATAGGGCCATGGCTATTTATTCTTTGTGCCAAAGGGCTATTTGCATTGTTATTTAAAGCGGAGAGACAGGGTTTGATTCATGGGATTAGAGTTTGTAGTGAGGTACCGTCAATTTCTCATTTATTATTTGCTGATGACTGTCTTTTTTCTTCTTCAAGGCATCTGGGACAGAGGCTCAGGTGATGCGGCGTTTGTTAGAATAGTATGAAAAAGAGTTTGGTCAGGCTATGAACTTTCAAAAATCGAGAGTTTTCTTCATTCCAAATGTCTCAACTGAGACTATTGTAGAAGTACAAGCTGAGTTGGGTGTTTTCTCCTCTTTGCAATAGGGTAAGTATTTAGGCTTACCTTCTTTTGTTGGGCGTAATAAGTCTGCTGTTTTTTCATTCTTGAAAGATAGGACTTGACGGTGTTTGAATGGTTGGAAGTTTAGATGGTTTTCGAAAGCAGGAAAGGAAGTGCTCCTTAAGTCTGTGGTACAGGCTTTGCCTGTTTATTGCTTGAATATTGTCCTCATTCCTCTTATTCTTTGTGAATAGCTGGAACGTATGATGAATTCCTTTTGGTAGGGGTCTAATGGTGTGGGAAGGAAGGGGATTCATTGGTGTAGGTGGCAAAGATTGTGTGTTAGGAAGGGATGGGTTTTCGCGATCTTCGTTGCTTTAATCTTGCTATGTTAGCGAAGCAGGGATGGAATTTACTAAGTCATCCAGATGCTTTGGTGTCAAGGGTCTTCAAAGCAAAATATTATCCTACAGGGGATTTTCTGTCTGCCTCTACAGGTCATAATCCAAGTTTTACTTGGAAAAGCATCTTGGCGGCGCAAACACTACTGAAGCAAGGTTATAGATGGAAAGTGGGTGATGGGCATTCAATTAATGTGTGGGTGGATCCTTGGTTGAATGATGGTGGTGGATTTACAATGCAAACTCAAATTAGAGAGGATCTTGTTGATTTGACAGTTGCAGATTCAATGGTGCCTAGGAGTATAGAGTGGGATGTGGAGCTACTTGAGGAGCTTTTTGTTAGAAGAGATGTGGAAGCAATTTGTGCCATATCATTGTCTAGGATGGAGGGACCTGATGTTCGAATCTGGAATGGCAGTCCAAATGGTGATTACTCTGTAAAAACATGATATCAGTTAGCTCAAACTCTTGCTGGATATGAGGATGGTCTACGGTTGGAGTGTGACTGGGCTAAGTTATAGAGTTTGTGTCTTCCTCCAAAAATTAAACAATTCATGTAGCGATTGTTGAGAGATTTCTTGCCAACAAGGAGTAGACTATTGTTAAAAGGCATCTCTATTCATAATATTTGTGTGCTTTGCAATTCTCATGAGGAATCTAGTGCATATTTATTTTCACAATGCTCACGTGTGATGCAGGTTTGGAATATAGTTGGCATTCAGATTGGTCTTAATGATTCTTTGTAATTGCTGGACTGGTTTTTTGATTTGCTATCTATCACTAAGGCTGGAAAAATGGAACAAATCTGTGTTGTGATGTGGAGCATTTGGAATTGCAGGAACTCTATGTTATGGAGGAATCAAAGTGGTGAGGTTATAATTGCGGTGAATAAGGGACTGTTGTTCTTGGCAGAATGGAGAGAGGCTCAAAAGAGTTGTGGCTTACAACGTTTAGGGCACAACTGGGCTGGGAATTTGTTGTATTGGGTACCACCTGCTGCTGGTACTTATAAATGTAATGTGGATGCATCTCTTTTTCAGGACCAACTGAAGGTTGGAATTGGGCAGTGGTTAGGGATGCTGAGGGCGGTTTTGTGGCAGGTTTGTCGTGCACCATGAACTGTTTGTGTTTTGTAAAGGAGGCTGAGGCAATTGCTATCAGGGAAGCTCTTTCTTGGTTGCGTTGCTGCAATTTTGCTTCTGTTACAGTGGAGAGTGATGCTCAAGTGGTAGTTAATGCTATTTAATCTCAATCTTTTTATATGTCTGAGTTTGGAACATTAGTTGCATATTGTAGGTTGTTATTAAGTGAATTACATGACATTTCTTTACATTTTGTAAAACGACAAGCTAACATGGTGGTGCATACTTTGACTCGTGTATCATGTGATTATGTTAGTCCTTTATTATGGGAGGTCCCTCCTTTGCAGTTGCAAGAGGTCTCCTTAATGATGTTTTGATTGATTAATAAAATTATATGACTATTCTTCTTAAAAAAGAAGAAGGTATTTTTCACATTTTGATCATAAAAAAATACTTCTTTAATCAGAGATATATATCCATTTTATTAATTAAATTAAATTTTATAAATGAAATAATAATCTATTATTAAAATTTTACATGCAAAAATAATATTTTAGTTTTTAAGTTCTATAGTATTAATATTTTAAATAAATTAATTCACTCATAAAAATAACTGCAAATTATATAGTTGTTAACAAATTTTAAGGAATTTATTAGTAACTAATTTTGAAATAATATCTACAAAAATATAATTATGAATAAAATTTAAATCATATAACAAAATTATTGGAAAAATAATATAAATAACATTGTCAAAACCAAAAACCAGCCATGGCCGTCAAAACAAGGCAGCATCTATCCACTGGCTGTAGATTCCGAACCACGCTTAAAACTTAAATAACAGCTTTTAAAGAACAGAAATTTTACCCTCTATTGGAGATTTGGACTCCATTTTCTCTCTGTATCAATTATATTGCAAGGAAAGAATCCAAACATACGTTTTCAGGTAATCAGCCCATTTTCTTTTGTACATTCTTAACCGTTTCTTTTTTTTTTTCCCATAGATTATTATCTTTTTGGCTTTTTGTTTGCAATGGTCTTCTGGAAGCTAGCCATCATGAATGGACCATCTTAAGCTTGGAGTGTTATAGTTACGTATACAATGGCGTAGGGAGTCCTTAGTTATTTTCTTCAGGTGTTTACTGGCTTGCATTATTCATTCATAGTTAAATCATACAAAGGTTTTTACCTAGTGACATTCTTGGCTTAGAGTAGATTGTTCTACTATAAGTTTTTAATTACAATGTCTGTCTATGTTCATCTCCTACAGATAATTTGGCATTCATATTTGGAAAACCATTATGAGAATCTTGAACTTAACATATTTTGTCTGTTAAGCACTTGAACTTTTTATTGCACCACATTAACTCTTGAACCTCTATTTTTTCCAACAATGAGGATTTTTTATGGCAGAAGTAAAATTGGTGAAAAACTTGTTGACAATAGTTTAAACATATTTAAAAAAACAGTACTAGTTTCTGTTGGGGAATGAAACATGGGAAGTAAATCCCACGTTGGTCAAGCATGAAAAATAAGAATAACATTTAAGTTTGGGGGCAAACTTTAATGAAGATGAAGCCCACAAATATAAAGATAAAACCCAACTCGTACTATGTTTGGTGAAAGTGTATGGTCCTTGAAATTTCTGACAATTTCACCATAGAAATTATTAAAGCTACAAAAAAGGAAAGACTCATTTATGCTCCCAACTTTTTATCTATTAAGCAACGCAATTTTTTGAAAAGAAGTGCAAGTTGAATTTCTAGTATGCTTTGATTAGGAGCTTAAGTTCGTATATCTAATTACTTCCAATTGCGGTTTGTATGCATCATGCAGTACAAGATGAGGGAGGTCCAGCTCGGTTCACATACTGTTAGGTCCTACGGAGTTACAGTTGCAAGGACATATGCACGATTGGCTTATATTCCTGCTTCTTGTGGTGATAGATGTCATCCTATATGTTATTCATCCATTTTATCGGTTTGTTGGAAATTAGGATATGATGACAGATCTTAAGTACCCCTTGAAAAGTAATACAGTGTCTGTTTGGGCTATCCCAGTAAGTTTCCTGTATCATTATTTGAATAAGAACCTCTAGTTACAAATGAGCCATGTGAGCAATAATTTTGATGGGTCTTACTTTTTGGATCATTAGATGTATGCCATTTTTCTGCCTACGGTGATTTTCCTCATAGTCTATTTTCGGAGATGTATTTATGATCTCCATCATGCCATACTAGGAAATAATTTTTTTTTATTTTTTATTTTTGTAAAACATTCCATCATATAATTAGCCGTGA
Source organism: Aleurites moluccanus (assembly GCA_948193065.1). NCBI lineage: Eukaryota > Viridiplantae > Streptophyta > Magnoliopsida > Malpighiales > Euphorbiaceae > Aleurites > Aleurites moluccanus. The sequence goes on along the minus strand of CANXYC012144068.1, from coordinate 9,804 downwards.
AAAATATCATTACATGCTTAACTGATGAATGAAATTCTTCTACTTCTTCTTTTTTTTAGTGCAGGCCTCTTATATTTTGTTCTAGTGACTGCCATAACTGATTTGACAAAACATGCAGTTGGCAGGCCTAGACCTGATTTCTTTTGGCGATGTTTTCCTGATGGAAAGGATGTATGCTTCTATGGACATCCTACTGTTTGGTGCCTTCAAATTACTGAAGTTAGTATCTAATTGTTTCTCAGGTTTATGATAAATGGGGAAATGGTATATGTCATGGTGATAAAAATGTCATAAGGGAAAGACATGAGAGTTTTCCAAGTGGGCACACTACACTTCATGTAAGTCTACTTTCATTTCCTTGTCTTTACAAAAAAGAATTTAAGAAAAATATTAGTAATATGAAGAATTTTACTGTAAAGAAATCTGGAAGTTGAAATATTGGCTTTTCTTGCCAGGAGTCGTAGGATTGGAAGTTACTTGAACACATCATACTCGGTTATACTTGCTTATTCTGCTGTTCTGTTAATTTTGTGAGCAATCATTTTCATTGACAGGGTCCTTTGCTGGTTTGAGTTTTCTATCGCTCTACTTATCTGGAAAAATAAAAACATTTGACAGCAGAGGCCATGTTGCAAAGTTATGTATCGTCTTCTTCCATTATTAGTTGCTCGTCTTGTTGGCATTTCTCGAGTAGATGACTACTGGCATCATTGGCAGGATATCTTTGCCGGAGGCCTCTTAGGTTCATGCTTCTATGCTTTTCACTTTAGTTATTAAGATGAGAGTACTTTCCCTGTCCAATCAAACATTAACTTATTATTGACTTAAAGAAGCATCTCTCACAATGCTCACGGTGGCAACATTTAGTTATTTGCAGTTCTTCCCCCCATCATATCATCATCAAGGTGTGCTCCTCAACAAATTTTTACAAGATTCCCTTAGATTATAGGACGGTATTGCTAAGCGCATCATTGATGTTCTTGCAGCAATATATTTATGAGAATTATGAAATGTGATGGAATGAGAAACCTATCTCATTCAATTTTCTTCATTCTATTCATCCCAGAAAAAATTGACATTTTCATTAAATCCATTTATCTTGTGTATGCAAAGTGCATAATTTCTTCAACAATATTGTTTCCTAGTATAACTTTTGCATTGATATGTGGTTTCCTTAACTGTATTGGGTGTATGCTATGTCCTTGTCTTTCTGCTGAATTTGACACAGCTCATTTGTACTTTTGCTTACCTCTGTTATAAATATAGAAAGTGAATTAATAATGACTTCCATTGGTAACTCTATTCGGCCAGTCAAAACCTCTGATTTATACAGTACATTTGTTTTAGAAATCTGCATGTTTGTTTCAGGTGGAACATTGTGAACACTTGTCTGGTAAAAAAAATATAAATCACAACGCAAACATCTGATAGTTGATGCCAAAGATTATAATAATTATTCCATTCATATCATTGTTTATATAGACACATGGACATGGAGAAAATCTGAAAAACTAGTTAGAGATGAAGTGAAAAAAGCATACATCTAAATTACATATTTTTCTAGATTTATACTCGGAATGACAAATAATTCATTTTTTTTTCGTCAATGCCTTTTTAATTGCTTTTTTAAATAAATAAAAAATCTCTTGTGAATATTCCCATTATATAGTTTATTTTGTACAAACGAGTGATGTCACTCCACCTGGTGTTGAATAGGAACATGCAATTTTCAATATGTTCAGATTGTTCAGGATATGTGCAATTAGTATGCTGTGTAGGAGTGTAACTGAAATTCTGGCATCCTGCACATAAAAATTGAATCTAGAATACATGGTTCTTTTGCTAGATTTGGGTTCTTACATGGTAAAGAAACCGATTATCTGGTAACTAACCTTGTCTGTCCACCCCCACCCCCAATGACCTCTTTTGTTCGCACATACCTTGCTGGAGGAAGGTATTTTGTGAGGAATTCAATTTTGAATGAACAAATCCATTTTGTATCATGCTTCTTTCTCGTAACAGTTTTCTTGTCACTCTATATAGGCTGTTTTTACAGACCTGTGACTGGACACTGTATGAAAGCCTCTCCTTGATCTATTGAACTTTAAATCAAGTGTATGGAAACCAGGACATATCTGATTCATTGTTTTGATATCCAATGGTAATTAGTAAAAAAAGAGTGTTCTCTTTATCAATAGCTTCAATGACGCTATGAAGCTTCTGATGAATCAGTGCTGGATTTGTCAATATGGCAGTCTTTTAGTTCATTTGATTATATGATATTACTTTCAATTACATTATAAAACGCGTATCCTTAAAAGTTTTACGTTCAACAGTTACCTTGAACTTATTGGTATCATGCTGCTGCTTGAATGGAGTTTTCTGTACGTCTCTGTTTGTAGGATGGGGGCCTGATGCTTACTTTAACGTACTGGAGGAGTCACGCAGAAGTACACAAGCATCCAATACTATAAATCTGCTAAATTCAGAGACAATAGAGGCTCAAGTTGAGAATGAAGAAGATGAAAGTAAGGGATATGGGTTTACAACTGACTAGAACTTCTAGTTTGCCAACGGAAGACCCAGACATTGAACCTGGAAGGAATTAATTTTTCTTTATACATGTGAATTGTGAAGGCTTAGGTTGCACCAGAAGAAGGAAAATTGTATCTTTTTGCCTATCAGTGAGGAAATTTGTATCCAAGATTTTTGCTAATCATGGAAAATGACAAGTGCACTGTGGTGAATTTTTCAGTTCAATACAAGAAAGTTTTTTCTGCAATTTAGAGGATGTGTGGGTCAAAAATCCATTTTGAAAAATAGAGTTTAAAAATGCTATTTCAAAAAAAGCTGGCATGTCTGGTTTAATTTTTTTGTGTTTTTAAGTTTCAAAACGGCGTTTTAAATTAATTTGCCAAAAACTCAAAAGATCGTTTTTTAAATTTTAAAACGGCATTTCATACTCATTTTAAATAGATCCAAATATTCCTAAATATGATTATGATTATACTATTTCATTATTTTTTTTCGATGATAAATGATGAATTTGGATCATTTCATATTGAGTACATTTATTAAAATATCTAAAAATAACTATCAGATGCTAATATATATTTATCATGATTTTTTTTATGATTTATTATATTTATTTCATAAAAAAATTTAAAATTAGAGTGCAAAAAGAAAGAATCATGCAAATTTAAATTTATAAATAAATATTGTGTATTTTTAACATAAATCAACAAAAGGAAAAAAAAGGCCTACTACATTAGCAAATTCATATATAATTTCATTTGAAATATTGTGATAGAATATTTTAAAAAATTTGAAGTGTTATGTTTATATAATATTATTGAAATTAAAAATTCTATGGTTAACTAACAAAAAATAACTAAAAAAAACTAAAATTAATTTTTTTTTTCATTAATTTTTTTTTTTAAATCAAGAAAATGAAAATGTGTGTATAGAGATATCATCCATTACATATTATTAGGTTTTATTTTTCTTCAAAATTAAATATAAGATGCTTGTAATCAAAACAAAAGATCCACAAATTCATCAAAAGGTTAGTTTTACATTTTCCAATCATCGATATATATTATACCCAGTGGTCAACCGTAACCATCAGTTTATATATATTTATATATAAAATCAAAATCAAACTGAAAAATAAAAAAATAAAAACTGAATTCAAAATCATTGAACTAGTTAAGATCTACAAATATAAGCATAATTCACATATGCTTATCATCTATATTACATAAATCTCACTATTTAAAAAAAAAAAAAAAAAAGTATGAAGAGAACAATTTTTAAGAATAATTTTAAGTAACCTCCTTAATTTTAGGTGAGTAATGACTAAAATACGTGATTACTTGATATATGAAAAAGAAGAAAAATAAAAAATCATGAGATTTTGCAATAATAAAGGCAATTTTTTCTATATTCCATCCAAATTTTGCTATGTAAACCTCAGTTAGTGAAATTGGAGATCCAATAAGATCTTCTTAATTAATGGTTTATTTATGGTCAGTTCACCTTTTTTTTTAAAAAAAAAAATTCTTTATTTTTTAATGAATTGAATAATTAAACATGATCTTGGAATTAATAGGGTTTTTTTTTTCCTATATAAAGGGCTAAATATATATTGAATGGTAGATACTATATTGTCATTGTATTTTCGGATTCTTGGAAGAGCTTTAGCCTTGAAAAGCCATTAAAGCTTAGCTTGAAGGTATTTTTGTTTCTTCCGTTACTTTAGTTACTCTTTTTAAAGGACTTGTCAAGTTTGATTTTTCTATTATATGTAACCATAAGATTTTTATTCCGACTGAAAGTTGAACTTAATTTAAATGTTTTATTTTTATTTTTATTTTTAATATTATTCTGTTTATTTTTCCAATTTCCTTGTCCCAATTTGCCACAGTTTTTATAATTTTTATTTTCTTCTCATCTCCAGGAAAATTTTCTGTGCCTTTTATTATTTTTTATTTTAAGGTGTTTCCATCTTCAATCCATTTTTTTTTTTGTTTTAAATTTATTAATTTAATATTATCTGAATTTTCAATTTTTTTTTTAAGAAGTGCCTCTATATTTAACAGTGTGCAGTAATTAATTTAATAAATTCTTTTATATCTCTTTTTTCTTAAATCAGACAAATGGACGGTGAACAACTGAGAAAGGACTTGATCAAGAAGGAGAGAGCTGTAAGGATTTCATTTCGAAAGAGAAAGAAGAACTTGTTAAAGAAAGGGTACGAGTTGGCAACTCTTTGTGGTATTGATTTGTGTGTTATCATCTTTGATCCGAAACAAGGTGACAAACATGTCAAGCCAGAGACCTGGCCTATAGATACTAATGAGGTTAAGCATATTATCAGAAAATACAAACAAAAGGAGCAAGAAAAGAGAGATTTCCGTATCCCTTGCAATCCTGGAAGCAAGCTGAAGAAGGTTGCTGCTCAGCTCACAGATTTACGCAAGCAAATATTTGAAGCCAAGTATCCTCCATGTTATGATAGCATCAACAGTTACTCAGAGGATAAATTGAAGCTACTTCTTGGCCGATTGGACACTAAACTTAAAGCTGCAAATGACAAAATAAACATATTGAAAGAAACACAATTTGCCATGCAAACAGATGCAAGTCAGGTTTTAGGGAGGGTGAGATTGTTTCGAGAGACTCAAAATGTTGATGATACTTTGCAGAACTATGAGCAAAGTAATCATGGCAATGGATATCCATGTGTGCAACAATCTATTCTCGATATGAAGCCACTAGATCTTCAAGCACCAAACTATTTCCAAGATGGTTATCAGGGTTATCCTCCAATGCTGCCATTCAATCCACATTATGGTGTGAATTGGCCACTAACAGTGTCGAATAACCCCAGAAATCATACTACTTCTGGGGCTGTACCTAGTTATGATACACAATTTCCTCAACTGAGTACACCTATGTGCCTTGGTCCAGCACCTTGGAAATGGGAGGATGTGATGTGCAATAACTTAAATCCCTGGTCGAGCTACTTTGCATCAGCTGTGCAACCAATGCCACCACCTTTTTCGCAGTACTCTTTGATATTTGGTGATCCCCCTCAAATGCATATTCCTCAAAACAATGACACTATTGATTTCCTTCAAATGAAGAACAGAGATGCAAGCAATTAAATATGGGATTTTCTGAAGGTTGGCAGTCTAGGTAAAAAAAAAAAAACAGCTAGTTATGTTGTTAAGTCATAGTTATTTGAATTTATATGTTTTCCTAGGATTTTAATGTGTTCTATGTTCTAACAAGGTTTTGTACAGTACATATCATTTCCTTTGTCATTGGCTAAAAAATACTACTTTCTTATAAGCGCTGGTCCTTTGTGTGTACGCAGGGATTGACAAGTTTATTTTTATCGGGTAGAAATCCCAATAGGAAATGAGATTTCCATTTACATATATAATTCCCAGATTGTCTCCAGCCTAATTCATCAACATCAGTACCTTAAAAAAAAATGGGTGGGTTAAGACCATGCTTGTCAAGCTGCTATTTTAAGGATGGATTCACTGAAAATCATACTGAATTCTATACAATAACAAAGCAATCCCACAAAAGTAAAGCTGATTTGCCATTCTGTCTTAACATAACTATTAGTTTTGGTACACTTGAAACATTTTACAAGGGGATATCAAAATTTGTACCACAATTCATAAGATAAGTATTCGAACACTGGACTACTACTTCGATAACAATCATCAAATGTTATTTAACCTTTACTGAATGGTGAATTTTGGCTTCTTTTTTTTTGTCACAAGATTAGAACACACTGGTTCTCATTGAGGATAAGAAGAGATTAAGCCCCAAAATTAAAGGTCAGAAGCAAACAAAGAAACTCAAAATTACCATATGGGCTAATGGGCACAAAGCAAAAAGGCTACATTTAACTAGAAACAATGATAAGTAAATTGGTTATTGATGTTACCTCGGTTGCTAAACAATCAAATCCCAATTAAAATCCGATTTTTGTTGGAATCTGCCCTAGTTTTCTTGGACATTTGAGATTGTAAAGATTCCAAGCTACGACCATATCCAACCCCACTTCCATACCCAAACCCGAATCCGATTCCACAACCCAAGCCAACCCCAAATACAACCTTAACATGGTTCCACGGCCAGCCACCGTAACCGACTCCGCCGACCAAACCGAAGCCTACTCCAATACCGCATCCAATCCCTAAGCCGACTCCAGGACCTAACACTGCTTCCTCTACTTTCCGGTAGCTTTCTTGGAGGAATTCGGACACCGGAAATTGCTTTCCACTTTTCTTCTTCTTCTTCTTGGTATCGTTTGTTTTCCAGTTCCAAATAAAGCTCGAGCTCGGGTCTTCTGTATTTGCAAAGGCGTGTTTGGATTTGACTTTCATGGGTGCGAGATAAGGATAGGATAAAGTCATTGAGACTGCTGTTTTGTGTTAACGATCGTTATATATGAGCAAAATTTGATATTTAGAACGCCCACTTGCTAAATATAAGCCAAGACAAATGTTAAAGCCGCCAAGAAAATTGCTTTCTCCCCTAAACTACATGCCGTATCCTTTCAAACCAAACCACTCCCTCGCTACTCCTCTAGGTCCAATTAAGCTCTTAAAATTATCAGCTGATACTAAAAACCTCAACTTTGGTAAAATAATCCATGCCCATTTGATCATTACGAATCAAACTGCCAACAACAATGTTATTGAGATTAACTCCTTGATAAATTTTTATGCAAAATGTGATCAAGTTTCTATTGCTCGCAAGCTGTTCGATGGTATGTGTCATAGAAATGTGGTTTCTTGGAGTGCGCTGATGACTGGGTATTTACACAATGGGTTTTCATTCGAAGTGATTAGGTTGTTGAAAGATACGATTTTGGATGATAATGTAAGTCCGAATGAGTATATTTTTGCAGTTGCTTTGGCTTCTTGTTCTGATAGTGGAAGAATCAATGAAGGTCGACAATGTCATAGCTACTTGTTGAAGTCTGGATTGATGTTTCATCAATATGTAAGGAATGCTCTTTTACATATGTATTCAAAGTGTTCTTCTATCAAAGAGGCAATGTGGGTTTGGAATTCAGTGCCTGGAAATGATGTTTTTGCATATAATTCAGTTTTGAGCGGACTCTTGGAAAATGGTTATCTGAAGGAAAGTTTAGATGTTTTGAGGAGGATGTTGAGCGAGAATGTGGAGTGGAATAGTGTAACTTATGTTAATGTTTTTGGGCTTTGTACTTGTTTGAAAGATTTGAGGTTGGGTTTGCAAGTTCATGGTAAGATGTTAACGAGTGATGCTGAATGTGATGCATATGTTTGCAGTACAATAATTAATATGTATGGGAAATGTGGGGAAACTTCATATGCGAGAAAAGTTTTTGATGTGTTGCAAAATCAAAATGTGGTTTTGTGGACATCGATTATTGCTGCTTATTTCCAAAATGGGAGCTTTGAGGAAGCATTGAATTTATTTTCAAAAATGAAACTTAATGTTGCAAAGCCAAATGAGTTTACTTTTTCTGTCTTGCTGAATTCTAGTGCAGGGTTGTCTGCTCTAAGACATGGGCACTTGTTACATGCATGTACACAGAAGACAGGCTTTAAGGATTATGTTACTGTTGGGAATGCTTTGATCAATATGTATGCAAAGGGTGGCAACATTCAAGCAGCAAACAAAGTATTTACAGAAATGACACATAGAGACACCATTACTTGGAATGCAATGATATGTGGCTACTCACATCATGGGCTAGGCAAGGAAGCTCTTCTGGTATTTCAAGAAATGATAGATGGAGAGGACCATCCTAACTATGTGACTTTCATTGGGGTTCTCTCTGCTTGCAGTCATCTAGGTCTGGTGCAAGAAGGTTTCTGCTATTTGAAACTAATGAAAGAGAGTGGTATTGAACCTGGATTGGAGCACTATACATGTATCGTTGGCCTTCTGAGCAAGGCTGGAAGACTTGATGATGCTCATAATTTTATGAAGTCTTCACCTGTAAAATGGGATGTTGTTGCTTGGCGTACTTTACTCAATGCTTGTCACGTCCATCGAAACTATGGTTTAGGAAAACAGATTGCAGAACAAGTCTTAGAGGTGGACCCTAATGATGTGGGAACATATACACTATTATCTAATATGTATGCCAAGGCTAAGAGATGGGATGGAGTTGTCAAAATTCGGAAGTTGATGAGGGACAAACACATCAAGAAAGAACCTGGAGTGAGCTGGATAGAAATAAGAAATGTCTCCCATATTTTTGTTTCAGAAGATAATAATCATCCAGAACAAATTGAGATTTACAAAAAGGTAAAGGAGCTATTGGCTATGATTAAGCCTCAGGGATATGTTCCAGATATTGGTGCAGTACTGCATGACGTAGAGGATGAGCAGAAGGATCATTATCTTAGTTATCATAGTGAGAAGTTGGCCATAGCATATGGTCTTATCAAAACACCTTCGGAAGCACCTATCATTGTAATAAAGAATCTTAGGATGTGTGATGATTGCCATTTAGCTGCGAAGCTTATTTCAAAGGTCACAAATAGGATGATCATTGTCAGAGATACCAATCGTTTCCATCATTTTCAGGATGGATGTTGTTCTTGCGCAGATTACTGGTGATAATTAATTACAGTTGTAAAACTAAACAGATAATTGCATTTTAGATAACTGCAGATTGCTGAGACCATGTTAGCCTCCACACAACCTGAAGATATTGGGCCTGTTGGAGCCTTGGAGGTCCCAGAATCCTGATATTGTGTAAGTTTCTCAAACGAAATATTTCTGTTACTTATATTTTTGTTTGTTTTTACTTATTACTTGCAAGTTCAGGTTTTGTTGATGAAGATGAGCATGATGGTGTTGCTTCCTCTCAGCTCATCAAACTTTGGGCTTTGTATTTGTGATTTGAGTCAACCTGACTCAGTCAGCTGCATTAGAAAAGTTGTAACACCTCAGCCTAACCTGAACCTAATCTATATAGAGATCTTTGGGGAGAGATTTTTAATTTCTTTATATTGTAATGTTAATATATATTTATGCATGAAATTTGTATTTATACATGTTATTTGAATTAGTTTTATGCATAGATATGGTTTAGAGGCTGCTAGGATTTAATCGGCAAATTTTGAGTTTTTGGTAAACTGGGGGCAAAATGGTCATTTTTCGCCCGTCGGAATTTTATGGATTTAATATCATATTTAAAGAGAGAAAATAATTTAAAGACTTGAAAATGGCCTTATTTTATTTATTTGAGCAGTAGTTTAAGAAATAATCCCG
>CANXYC012143513.1:0-12320 GCA_948193065.1 Aleurites moluccanus | reverse complement strand
TAGCCATGGATGGCATTTGTAAACTCTCACTTGTTCCATATTGATGTTAGATTCATCTTTTGATCGGTAAGGAACAAGTAGAGATGTTATGTTATAAATGATAATTTATGAGATTTAATGATTTGTTTTGGATAGAATGTATGTTATTATGATTAAGACAGGTATAGTTTAGGGTTCTACGGGTTTATGGTGGCTTTATGCCTACCCTTGCCCTATGACCGTTGCACCGGTTGTGTCGAGGTGTGACACTATGACATCACGTTGGCCAAATATTTCACATCAAAAAGAATTTGATAGCATATGATCTTATCCCTATTCACTCAGAGGAAGGATTCCTTTCTTAATTGTTCACCCGCCTCACTATATAATTGGATAAGGCTATTATATACATATGTCGGTGTATGGCTAGCTCCACCATGTAAGCAGTAACAAATCTTAACCACCTATATAAAAGATGAGCATCACCGTAAGTCAAAGGACTATATATACCATCATGATCTAGATGACAAATATTTGGCTGACAATGAAATCTCATCTCATTCTCATCCAACATCGTAAATCCATTAATCATCCAATAAGTATCAATGGGTTTATCTTGATATCCAATCAAGCATATTGTAACTCACCGCTTTTATACCATAGTAACCCATACTAAGTAGTAAGATATGTGATGACCTTTTTGGAACTAGTGCAGCTGAAGCTAAGAGTCCAATGGTTATGAACAATTTAAAGTACTTGTACTACATTGAACATTCACCTCATTCTCCTCAACCAATAATCTTTCATCTAACAAGTACTTATAGACAACATTCTCAACATAAATTTAAAGCCAACATGAATGGAGAATATAATATATTTTCAATGGAAATTCGATTACAAAATATATAAATATATATTTCTCATGGGGCACATAAAACTAATAATTGTATCATAATGATGTATTATTGAAAATTGGTCATATAATATTTCTATAAGATATAAATATTTCTTAAGTTTAATTGAGATTGTAATAATTAATGGTTGTTTGTTTATGTTTATGCTGTGTTTAGCCAACCAAGCCCTAAGTTCTCCTTTCTATTAAAAGGCAATGAACCCTGATAAAAACGCATGACAAGCTATTACCATTTTTGAAATCATAAAAAAACACACACACTTTTAGGTTTGTTATGAATTAAATGCATCTTTTGAAGTTCTTTTGCACAAAACATAGTTTTCAAATCTTTGCAATTAGTCTACGCTAAGTTAAAATAGCCAAAGGCCATGGGAATTTAGCTACCCAGGAGTTTGGACTGCATGGTTCATGAGCTAAGGCCACATGACCTACTAGAACCACACAGACTAGGCAAAGCCACATGGCCCTAATAGGGCTATATTGCCCTAGCAAGGCCACACCCTTTAGTTTCGCCTTTGGTTTGAGTATTTTGGCTCCTTACTTGCTTCCTTTTGTGTTTGTTCTACATGTTAGATTATGCCTCTAAAACTAATGTACATGTATACAAATCATACTTTAGTCTTATAAGATGTTGTATACGTTATGCGTATGCTACTATCAAAATAGTTAGTCAAGTTAAATTGCTTGGTTTAGGGCTAATATGCATTGATTACAAACCTTCAAGATGATATTGACATGCTTAAATACTTGTTAATTACATTTATATATTCATATTTAGGTTGATTGATTACTGCCTCATTGAGTTCCTTATGATAAGTACTTATTTTGATGTTAAGGCATGTGATTTTGCATGTTTAACATACATAATAATGTTGGTATTTTAACTTGCTTTTGATTTGATATTATATGGTCAAATCATGTAAATTAGCTACTATTTTTGTTTATAACTTGAGTAAATTTTATTCATATGAACTTGAACATGATGTTTAGGATAAGTTGGTGAAATCATGACTTTATTTGAATAAAGATTACTTTGTATCTGCTATGTACATTGTATTTGTATTTGCTTGTTAAGACTAACTATGTCAGAATCTCCCATGGAGAAGTGGATGTTATAAGATCAATAAATCTTATAGACTTGCTAAGGCAAATGGGCCTATATGATTAGGCCCGAAAGCAAGATAATGGCAATAAAGACCCTTAAAATGTTTAAGCAATCAAGCATCATTTATCCTTCCCTTTCATTAGTATAGATTTTCAATTCAATTAATGGATTGTAATTATTTATCCTCTACTTTTTTTATTATAGGCCTTTTATAATTTGATGGGTTGTAATAATTTCTCATCCCATTTCTTTATTAGGTTGCTAAATGCATATATGTGTTGAAATATTTATCTTTGATGGATTGTGCACATTTATTTGCTAGATTGCTTAGTTGACTCATTTCTCCTTCTCTTTCTTTAGGACTGGTGTGCTTTCTTTGTGTTAAGTATTTATATCTTTATATTTATATATCTCATGTAATGTTGCATATATATATACTGCTCATTTATTAAAAATATGTCAAAGTTCTCTTTTATTAAAACCTTTAGCTTAAGTGGAAGTTGGCTTTGATAGTCGGACGAGTTATGGTGCTTAATACCTTTTTCAATTTGTACTCAATGTTCTAACTTGGATCTATAAGTAAGGTAGTCTAGTGTTGTGTCGGTGATATAATTGCCACTCATTTTCTAAAGGAAGAAAATGCATTGCAATCGTGATCTCTGTAACATTTAAAAATCCAATGGCGACTCATTTGCTCTAGTTTGATTTATCATATCATATTATCTAAGGATTGAGCCTAATAGAATAAAAATGTTACTGCAAAAGACTCAATAGTTGCTAAGGATTTCTAGTAGGAATCACTCAATTTGAGTAATTATGGATGGATTGACAAAGTCAGCTCACTTTTTGCTAATCAAGAATATATTTGGCCTCCCAATACATTGATGAGATAGTAAGATTCCATGGGATTCCATTCTCCATCATATTGGATAGAGGTGGCTTAATTCACATTGAGGTTTTGGCAAAAGCTATATGAATATTTAAGTACTCAATTAGATTTTAGCATGGCTTTCCACCCCAAACAGATGGGCAATCAAAGAGAACTATCCAAACTCTAGAAGACATATTAAAGATGTGCACTTAAGACTTTAGAAAGAATTAGGACAAGCATTTGCCTCTGATTGAGTTTGCCTACAACAACAGTTATCATTCAACTATCAAGATGGCGCCCTATAAAGCTTGTATAGGAGAAAGTGTAGATCTCATATTTGTTGGGATGAAATGGATGTGAAGTTCATTAAAGGACCTGATTTGATTCAATATATGATAGAAAAAGTACCTTTGATTAAAGAATAGTTGAGAAAAATCTTTAGCAGCTAGAAGAGTTACGACAATCCAAAAAGAAAGGACATTCACTTTGCTATTGGAGATTTAATGTTCTTGAAGGTCTCACCAACTAAAAGGTGTTTTAAGGTTTGGCAAAAAGGGAAAATTGTGTCTAAGACATATCAAGCCATTTGAGTTTTTGGACAAGGCTGGGGAAGTTTTATATCAGTTAGCTTTGCAACCCAACCTAGATAGCATGTATACGATGTTTCATGTTTTGATACTCCGTAAATACATATCTAACCCTTCATATGTTCTTCAAGCTCAATCATTGGATTTCGGATCAAATTTGTCTTATGAGGAAGTTTCAGTGGCCATTATGGATAAATCAATTATAAGACATTCGTAACAAAGAGATCCCTGTGGTGAAGGTTTTATTAAAGAACTAAGAAATTGTGGAGTGCACTTGGAAAAGTGAAGAAAGAATGCAAGCAAAATATCCTCATTTATTTCAAACTTGCATGTGAGCTAAATCTCCTCATTTTTTTTGAACTTAAGGTAATTCTTAAAATTCGAGGATGAATTTCAATAAGGGAGAAGAATGTAAAACCCAAGGTTCTTTTTCTCATGCTATATGATTATACTGATAAGTTTTTTTATTATATGATTGAGTTGGTTATGCCTTATATTTTGCATAGAATACTTTATTTGAGTCTTTATAAGTTTATAGATTGAGTTAGATTATTTTAAAATGAACTTGAGATATAAAATTCTTAAGAAGGACCTAATAAGAGTGATAACGGGTGTTACCATATAGTAACAACAACAACCGTGTAAATTCTTTCTGCCTAAATTTCTCATTGAGCCTATTTTTGTAACGGGCTTTACCTTTTTTTGGAACAACCATGATAAAACAAGTAATGGGTATTACCCTTATGGTAATGAGCATTACTTTACTCTCCGTCTAAATTATGAAATTCATAAGATTTTTCATGTAACGAGCATTACACTCAAATAATGGGTATTATTTATCGTGTAGTATAAAATGATAACCCATTTCTTCATCAGTTAACATTGAAACCCATTTATTTCTTTCTCTTTATTTCTTCAAACACTCAACTCTAGCTATCCAACTCATTTCTTTATCACCCAAATATTATAGATTTATAAATATTCTATATGGAAATTCTGTAAGAAACCTTCAATTCCTCCTAAGATTTTATATATTCAAGGAATTTCAAGTGAGGGTTTATAAGGTAAGTTCTTATATTTTTCATCTAAGCACGATTTGGGTTATGACATGTTTATAGAAGTTGTTTATGGGTTATGGATTAGCATTTATGAGTATTAATTGTATTAAGATTAGTTGATTTGGATAATGAGGAAGTTAATTGCATTTATAATGAATGGTGATGTGAATAGTAATATCATTTCTCTACCTTTTATCCACCCCTAATTAATTGTTAAATTGGAGTTGTACTCATCTAAATAAACTTTAAGAGGCTTAGATATCATAAGAATTTCATTTTATCTTTATGGGTATGGAAACCTTAATTTGACCCATTTGGAGGTTTTATTTGCTTAGTAGAGGTGATTGAAACCTTATTGGATTTTAGCCTAATGAGGTAAGTTATGAGATGTATTGATAGTAATTACTTAATTCCATTGCTATACCTTATATACTCTTTGAAATTTACATTTATTATTCTTAATTGTATAACCCTCATTGTTATTTCCATCCATAGTATGAAAACTTTTATGGAAAATTATTTTTTAACCATATTGTTTCTTAAAAGGGGCTTAGTCATTTATCCTTGGATTAAGTCTCTTGTTTAAATTTCTTTTCTTTCTCATTATAATTACTCTATTGGGCCTTAGGCCATTGAATGAATGAAATTGAGATTGAAATATATTTTGGGTCTTATATCATTCATTGTACTTACTGAAATATTATTTTGTACCCTAATTATTGTCGTGATAGAATGTCTTTCTAATGATGGATAAATCATTGGACCATGTGTGCCTGTGACTCAAGTGATGGAGTTTGAAATATCAGTGGCTTCACCTATGAGAGGTCTATTGAGCTCCGTGTGTATGCTCCGCGCAAGCATACGTGAGGTTGATTTAGGAGCACTACTACCCTTCTATTGATTGATTGCATAGATTTATTTTGTCATTTCATATTGATTGCTACCATTCTTTCTAAACGCATACTTATTATTGTACATGAATCTCATTGTTACAAATTGTTATTTTTATATGTATATCTATATCAGTGTATTTTCATAACTTACTAAGTTGCAAAATCACCCCTTTTCTTTATATGGTTTTCAGGTGCTAGTGAGCAGGCAAATAGAGTTAACTGAGCTTCTTGAATTCTTCTTCCCCTATAAGAAGCTTAAATGTATTCTTTTATTTTATTTTATATTGTATATAATATTTTGAATATTTAAATTCTTAGTTGCTTTGTTGATTGGAATGTTATAAATATAGTATTGATATTAAAGACTTTATTGTACTTTTCCTTATTCCATATAAATGACAATTTATTGTTGTTTTTTATAGATATGGAACAAGTGGAAATATGTTGAATAGATGTATTTAAACATAAATTATATGGAATATATAAATATTTTGAATTTTAATTAATATTGATCCATATTAATATTGAGTTCTACGAGTTTATAATATTTTTGTAGCTTTCATAATTATAGTCTCGTTATACTTTTGGAGTTGAGGAATGACATACATAATAAAGAAAGCCCATATATATAATACTTCGTTTGTTATTTGTACTTGCGTTTGTTATTTGTAAATTTTATTTTAACAGGGACTCCAATCCTTGATATGATTTCAATATCATTATATCAGAACAAAATACCAAGACAAGCGAGGAGTGCCACTATAGTGTTTTTGCTTATCACACTACAACAAGGTTGTATTTGATGAAGCTAAATTATTTTGAATGTAATTTTTTAAAATCATGTGGATATAAATTATTATATTAATTTAATTTTTATATACTTTTACATGTACTTTATGTGATTATATATATTTTACGTAATAATAATTTAGTAACTAACTCATGTTTGATTGTATTATTTTTGATATATAATATGAATATATGAAATTTTTATTATTTATATATAATTTATATTTTATATTTATATATTTTTTTAATTTAATATGTATATTATATAATTATTTATAACTATCAAACATAATCATGGTACGACGTGTACATAACGCTACCTAATATTGTCCAAGTAAAAAAGACATTGATATAATTACTTGGTCGGTAAAAATTAATTTTCTCAGATTCGGTCCAGTGAAATAATAAATAAAGACAGAGAGTAAAAAAGTTAGAAGTTGACTGAAATCAAATTGAAATAAAATTGGAAGTAATTAAATTAATATTATATAATATAAAAAATATAAATTTTACTATATAATTTGAAATTTATTATATATATATTCAATATAAATATACTATATATATAACTAAAATAAAATAATAAAATAATTATATAATTAAATATTTATTATTTACAAGAAAATTTTCATTAATAAATTTAATTAAGTATCTAAATAGTTAAATTATTTTTAATAAATAAGCTAAATTTAATTAATTTAATTTAGATAAATAAAAATATTTAAATTTAGTTAATTTAGTCAATTTTTAAATGTTAATTGAATTTAATTAGAAATATATTTCTATTAGTATTATAATTAAAAATAAAGCCAAAATAAATGGTTTTTATAGCTTAAATATCTCTTTAATGAGAAAAGAAGCTGGGCTCTATATTAGGTGGATCCGTAATACCAACTGTCTATATTTGCACCAAGTATAAGAGGGGCTGATCCAAGGAATCCTATCTTTTTTTCTTCTAAACGGCATCTTTTTGAATAAAAACGCAACAAAAAAAAATTTCATGGCTCGTTAAATCCTGAAAATTCAATCCAGGTCATCTGATTCACGAGGTACTCGACCAATTTATCGGGTTTGAATCTAATTAATGTGGGACAGATATTTGAGGGTGAATCAAATCGATCAATCAACCAATTTTCAATTTTTTCGGTTGAAATAGTTAATCCGATTCGAATACTATAGTAAAGGTGGTTAAATTGCCAAAATCAAACTTGAATACATACAACAATTAATTTGGGTATTATATACTAGTGAACATCTACTCTTGAAGCAAAAGATTTGAAATTTTATCTATTCCATTTGAACCTTTACTCGGGCTGAAAATAAAGTCTGACAAATATCATCAAATTAACTTCTCCTAATCTCCTTAAGAAATTAACTATATAAAAGAGTTCTTATTCAACTCTTTTATCAGTACTGATTTTTTCGAAATCTTGAAATCTGTATTTGGCAATCTTGTTGCAAGATTTAATCAACTCTAAAGTTCTCCAACAAATTATACTTGTCAATACCTTTTCATATTGCTATTTAATCTTTAGATCTATGAGTTCTCATTGCTTTGCCAATTATGTCATCCTAATCATATTTCTAGGTCATCTAGGAAAAATATTTTTACCATGGTTCTAGAGACTTAGTGGGTGATTATCAAAACTTTTCAATGCAATTATTATTTTTTTTTTATTTCCAATAATTATATTAAATCCATTTAGATAGTGATAATTATTAACTATTAGGTAATTGTTAAATAATCAAATAACTACTATTTATAAAAACTCTAAATTTGAAATACTTTAAAAATAACACATACTTATTTAAATAAAAAGACTAAATTATATTTTTAAAAATAATATTTAAATAAAAAGATAAAATATTAATATTTATTTTTAATGGTCATTAAATATTATTAACAACAAATAGCTAATAATAATTTTATCAAATATTTGCAAACTAACAGATAATAGTTATCAACTATCAACAACAATAATTGTGAACAATTAAATCAAACAGAGTCTTACATATATAATGACAATTGATAATTCCTCGATTTTACCCTTGTTAGATTAGGATTTACATTTATAATATTCAATTTATCTGTTCATGTTGAATTAAAATTTATATTTATAATATTTCATTTATTTGTTTTAGCTTTAATATTCAATTTTAAATTTGTAATATATATATATATATATTAGTCTACGCATGATTAGGTATCTTTACCTTATGCTTTAGCGCACTAGGATTTGGTTTCCGGTCAAATAGCGGATACTCGCTTATAATATATCTATATAAATATATGTAGAAAATGTGTCATTATATATATTTTATTTAGAAAATATAATTATAAAATAAAAATATATATGTAAAAATAAATTTTAGAAAAGAAAAAGCTTAGATAAGTATCACGTGGTTTATGTTTTTAGTATTCGGTGTTTGTGAAATTTTTTGTGATAATTTGGAATATGTGATTTCACCATTAGATATTTTAGTAACATGTTATCTAACATCATTAATATTACTGACATGTCATCCATGTAACGCCATGTCAGTAATTATATGGCATCACGTCAATGATAACGTGACACCATGTTAAAAAAAAAAAAAAAAAGAATTACATTATATTATACCAACTTTTCAATTACAACTTTTTAATTACAAACTTTTTAATTTTGTCAAATTACAAAATTTTTAATTTACAAAATTTTATATCAATTTTTAATAATTAAATTAAAAAAATTTTAATTGACAAAATTTTATTATATTATTTATTATAATTTAAAAATAATGTAATTCATTTTTATTTTACTGTATTATTATTTTTACATTTTATAATAAATAATATAATAAAATAAAATTTTATCAATTAAAAATTTTGTAATTTGACAAAACTAAAAAGTTTGTAATTAAAAAGTTGGTATAAAGTAATGTAATTTTTTTTTTTTACGTAGCGCCACTTGGATAATACGTCAGTAATATAAACACCATTAGATAAAATGTCATTAAAAAGTCTAACGGCGAAAATCACATGCCCCGAATTATCACAAAAAATTCTACAGGTCCGAATGCTAAAAACATGAAATCACAAGATATTTATCTGTATTTTTCTCTTTTAAAAATATAATTATTAAAAATATATAAACATGAATCTACTTACGACGCACTGCACCGAAGCCCGGGTGTAGTGAGAAATAAACAAGGGTGTAGGGTATTCCTCGAATGCGACGTGCTATGTCGTTACTCAGATGTGGCGCTAAATGAGCATAGGTTCCCAAATCATGGACAGGTGTGGGTATAAAAGTTAGGCTAGATATCAGTTTATGGACGTGGGAAGAAAAAGGTTGAGAAGATAATCCGAGTTGGGACTTGGAATATTAGGTCTCTTATAGGTAAGTTGATGGAACTTGTTGATACCATGGAGAGGAGAAAAGTTAAAAAGGCTTGTATCAAGAGATGAAATGGGTAGGAGAAAAAAGTAAAGACGTTAGTAATTCAAGCTATAAATTGTGATATACAAGTAAGGAGAAGAACAAAAATGGAGTGAGCATCATTCTAGATAAGACATTAAAAGATGCAGTGGTAGTCGTAGAAAGAGTAGGAGATAAGATCATCCTTATTAAACTTGTTGTTAAATGAGAAGTGATGAATTTAATTAGTGTATATGCTCCACAAATTGGATTAGATGGCATGAGCAAGCAAAAATTTTGGGAGGATATGGATGACCTTATGAAAAGTATACCAAATGTAGAGAATATTTTTATTGGTGGAAACATAAATGGACATATAGGAAGTGATCAACAGGGTTATGAAAAGGTGCATAGAGGTTTTGACTATAATATGAGAAATGAAGAGGGGATAAACATCATTGATTTTGCTATGAATTATGATCTAATCCTAGCAAATACCCACTTTATAAAATAGAAATCTCATCTAGTGACTTTTAAAAGTGGACAAAATAAAAGCCAAATTGACTTTCTTCTCATAAGTGGAAAAGAACTGCAAAATGATCCTGAGAGAGGCTTTAACAAATCAACATAGGTTGGTAGTTCTTGATGTCAAAATCATGAGAAGGACAATGAGGTGTAGAAGAAGTACGACATCTAGAATAAAGTGGAATAAACTGAAAGCAGGGAAGCAAGTGATGTTTAAAAATGAACTCATCAATGAGGAATCATGGAAATTAGACATTGAGGCTAATTCTATGTGGATAGACATGGCTTCAAGGATTAGGAAAATAGCTAAAATTTTTTTGCAAGAGTCTAAAGGACATGACCCACCCTCAAAGAAGAAGTGGTGGTGGAGTGAGGAAGTATAAAAGCAATGAAAAGTAAAAGGAAATGATATAATAGACTACCAAAATGTGATAATGGGAGGCTTATGAGCAATACAAGAAAGCAAAAAAAGAGACAAAAAAGGTTGTGAGTCAAGTAAGAACACGAGTATTTGAGAAGATATATGAGAAACTTGGAATGAAAGAGGGAGAAAAAGATACCTATAGGTTAGCAAGGACGAGAGAAAGGAAATGTTGAGATGTCAATCAAGTTAGGTGTATCAAGGAAAAAGGAGAAAAAGTTTTGGTGAAAGATAAGGATATTAAGGAAAGGTGAATGAGTTACTTTGATGAACTTCTCAATGATGGCTAAAGTGGTAACATGGTCGACATAAACCGCTTGACTATAGAGAATAATGTGACATTCACTAAAAATATTAGATTTTTGGAGGTTAAGGAAGCTTTGAAGAGAATGAAAGTCGGGAAAGCATGTGGCCTAGATGAAATACCTATTGAAGTATGGAAGTGTCTGGATGATGTAGGAGTAGCTTGGTTGACTAGATTATTTAACAAAATCCTAACTTCAAAGAAAATGCTAGACGAATGAAAGAGGAGTTTTTTAGTATCCATTTTTTAAAATAAGGAAGATATTTAGAGTTGTTCAAACTACAATAAAATTAAGCAAATGATTTATACTTTGAAATTATTAAATGAGTTATAGTACATCGCTTATGTGGTGTTACATCTATCTCTACTAACAAATTCAGGTTCATGCCAAGTCGATCAACAATGGAAGCAATCTTTCTCATTAAAAGCTTGATGGAGAAATATAGAGATATGATGAAAGACTTGCATATGATTTTCATTGACTTGGAGAAGTTTTATGGTTGTGTTAGAATGTAAAGAGATATCAATTAGGTATATACAAGTTTTGAAGGACATGTATGCCAGAGGAAGACTAATGTGCGCATAGTTGGAGGAGATTCAAGGGACTTTTCTATATCAGTTGGGTTATATCAAGGGTCCATAGTGAGCCCTTATCTCTTTGCTTTGGTTATGGATAAATTAATAAATCATATACAAGAGGATATCCCATGGAGCATGATGTTTATAGATGACATTGTATTAGTAAATGAGTCTTAAGAGGGAGTTAATAAGAAGTTATAGTTATGGAGGAACACTTTGGAGTCCAAGGGTTTCAAGTTAAGTGTCACACCCCAACTCCATTAGTGTGACGGTCCTAGGGCAATGGTAGACTTAAGGCCACCATAAACCCATAGAATTCTCATATCCTGAATCTCATATACATTCATATCAAATATAATATCATACTATAACTTATTCATAATCCATTCAAGCATAATTCATTTTTTTACTATATCATTTTATAATAATATTCTCTTGTTCCTTACTAATCAAAAGATGCATCTCACATCACTAAGGAACACGATTACCCAAAAGATAACAATTCATACATCAAAATATTATCATCCTCTAATGACTGACTACAGAGCTCTAGAGTATACTCCCATTTCATATTGTGTCATATTACCATTCAACGAATATACATAATTATATATCAAAAGAATTACAATGGAAGCTTCTTGGAATGAAAAAGTCAAGAAGCTTGATCTACTCTGCTAGCTCCCTCACGAGCTATACTATCACCTGAAATCCACATAAGAGGAGTGAGACTTCAACTTAGTAAGATATGAACATGCAATAGAAAGGAATACATATACATACTTATATCAATATATAATCCGAATGAGACATTCATTTCAAGAACATGGTAAGAATCAGAATGTGGTTAAGCTTACAAAGAATCAGAAGTGCTCACAATAGAATAGCACTATCAAATATC
>CANXYC012142368.1:0-12660 GCA_948193065.1 Aleurites moluccanus | reverse complement strand
ATATTAACAACTCTTATACACTTGGTTCATCATTTCATATTAAACATACACCATATTCAAACTTAGCTTTCAAGTACTCAAATCAATCATCTTTCACACATGTAAACCTATACCTTTCCATCATTTTCAACACTTAATCATATTCAAAACTTACTTTATTAAACACATTAACCTAACACCTTAAACTAACAAAGTCCATATTGACCAACTTAAGTAAAATTCATTCCATTCATCCATTTTTCAATGTTATTCCATCAAATAACATATAAATGCATCAAATGTACAACATTCATCCATTTGAACCTAACATACATCAAAGCACACATCCACCATTCAAGTTCATCATTTTGGCCAAAACATAAATCCATTCAAATGGATTCTTTTCCATCATTTAACCATTAATTCATTGCATATACATCAAATACACATCAATCCTTCATTCAAACCTATAAAACATCAAAGTTCAAAATCAATTTTCAAGCCTATATGGTTCGACCACTTTTGTTCTCCATCCTATTGGATTTATTTCAATCATTTAACCACTAATTCATTCTATACACATCAAATAAACAACATTTAAACCAAATAATTCATCAAAATAACACTTTGATTCAAAGTTCTTCCTATTAGGGTTTCAATCCAACTTTTTGAATTCTAACCATACAAAATATGTTTTGATCACTAATAAAAATCAAATAACATCTTACAAACATAATTGAATCAAAAGAATTCCAAAATCAACAATTTACCAAAAGTTCTTCAAAATCTTCTTTGAATTAATTTGTCACTTTTTCAAGTTTTTCCTTTGAATCTATGGTTATATTTGTGTTTAGAATGATGGAATTAACATGTTTCCATCAAAAATTGAAAGAAAACAATAAGGAATGGTGGCCGAAATGGAGGAATGGAGGAGAGAGAAGTTGCTGCAACTTTTGGCTAAAGATGGTGATGAACAATGGAAGAGGTGTGAAAAATCAAGTTAAATATCAAAGGACTAATCCTATGCTTTAGGTTTATGGTACTAATGGTGAAACCTAGCCATCCAACCATCCATTTCTTCATCTTTTCATCCAATGGTTAGATTTAATCAAGCCTAAAATCAGTCCATAAGGTTACATACACTATATAACTCCATATTGCAAAGGAAAAGACCAAAATAGCCTTAGTTCAAAAGAAGCACCTCAAGCACCTCGATTAAGCAGCTTGCCGAGAATTATTTTCAACTGGGTTTAATTCTCCAATAATTATTCAAATAAACTTAATAATATCATTTTCATGTCCTTAAATTCTTTTCTACCTTCAAATATAGTGTTAATTCCATAAAAACTTGAAGGGGGTGCGAAATGACCATTTTGCCCCCAGTTCACCAAAAACTCAAAATTACCCAATTTTTTCCTAACAGCTTTTAAATCACTTCTATGCATAAAATCACTTCATATAACATTCATATCTATCAATTTCATGCATAAATAAATAATATTAACAAGTTCAAAAGAAAAAAAAAATTTCCCCCTAAGTTCCCCTTTCAAGGTTCGAGTTAGGTTATAAGTGAGGTGTTACACTTTTCCACCATATTTCAAGTTATTTCTTAAGAAAAACCTAAAGACAACCTTGAATAAACCATAGTTCTTCCATTTCCCAACCTTGATTCACTTGGAAATTCAAAGAAATTCAAGAACAAACACCTTAAGGATTTCGGGTGCTCCATCATACAAAGGTAACAAGTTAATTTCTTTGATTAAATAGATGATTTAGGTGTGTTAGATGATGAATTGAATGGGTTTAGTGTTCAATTGCATCAATTAATGCATTTGATAGAGAATTCCCAAATACGAAACCCTAATTCAAAGTCGTTTGATTTGAAGCTTTAAATTAATGTTTGTTAATGTTTAATTAGATTATAATAAGTTAATTGGAGGCTAATGGATGGATATTTTGTGATTGGTTTGATGTAGAAAATAAAGATTTGGAAGATTACCATTTTTGCCTCTTATGAAGCTTTAGGTGGAAAATCAATTTTTC
Organism: Aleurites moluccanus; assembly: GCA_948193065.1. Lineage (NCBI taxonomy): Eukaryota > Viridiplantae > Streptophyta > Magnoliopsida > Malpighiales > Euphorbiaceae > Aleurites > Aleurites moluccanus. The sequence goes on along the minus strand of CANXYC012142368.1, from coordinate 10,638 downwards.
ATGCCAATTGGATGTGTTAGGTGAGTTTAATATGCATTATTTAACATGTCTATAGCATTGATTTGATTATTGGAATCCTTCTTTGAAAACCCATATTTGGCTGAATGGGGTAGTACAATTCATCCCTTTGATTTTGCTTTGTTTTTCTTCATGTTTCCTAAGCCAATTTAATCATTTGAATGTTGTTTATTGTTGGATATTTGATGCCTATTGAATAGCCTTGATTGTGAGCTTCTTGTTGATTATATGAGCAATGTCAATGTTGCACCATAACCTAGCCAAATTGTACATTGAATGTTGCACACCAAGTGTTCGATGAAATGCCTAGTTCATTTGTTATAGGCCTATCCTTTGTTTCATCCATAAGCCTACCATTTGAATGCCATTGTCACCAGCGATATTGGCTAGCCAATTGTGCCAACTATTTGACCTTGGATGAACAACTTGTGTTCCAACCCATTGTTAATTGCCATACCTATTGCCGTTGTTTATGTACCTTCCATTGCTTGTACATTGTTGAATTACAGTCATGTTTGATTGTTTCACGAGCTATTGATTATTGATGAGATAGTTGTTATTTTATTGATATCCATTGACTTGTTTCCATACCTATATTGGATATAATGTGATTTGACAGAGCTTCTTCATTGATGGGGCAGCGGGTAAATACCATCGGCAATGTGCACATTGGTTTACACGATACGCTAGCTGGGAAGGGATAACTGTTCTAGCAATAAGACCCAATCAGTCTTATGTATATGATATGAGCTCAATATTAACTATTATGTGTTCATGGCCCACTATCTGTCTTAACTACATGATATGAGCCTTACTGACTTATCTATTGATTCTATATTCTTTTTCTATCATCATTTTCCTTACTCTATGTTCCCGTGTGCAAACTTATTTCTTATTGCTTATCCACCTATTGTTTATGGATTAATTAACTTATTTCCATTGAATGATGTGTATTAGATTGACTGAGTATTTAATACTCATCCCTTTAGTTGTTTTCCCGTTTATAGGTGCAGAGTAGAAGGCGGATTCCTAACTGTTATTCCCTGTCGAATTCTACAAACTTATTTTGACAGTGTAAATATTTAGACATTGTATTTTGTATATATTCAGTTGGTCCATGGGTTTGTATTAATGGCATAGTTAGACTATAATTATGTATGTATGGCATAATAAAGTCTAAATATGGATATGGCATGTGACGATGATGTTTTCAGCCAATTGCAGAATAGATTATAGACAGTCATACTATAGAGAAACATAATGACAGAATGGATATTAATTAATTATTTTGTTATTAACGAGATAGAAAATGATTATAGCAACTAATACTGGGTTTTATGGGTGCCGGTCGCCTCTGGCATCTCCCGCATCTTAGGACTGTCATGTTCCAAAATTAGGATGTGACAGAGATGATATCAGAGCATAGGTGTATATGAATAGTAACTAGATACAAAGTAATAGACTTAAGTAAACCATGGAGCAGAGGAATTCCTATTTCGTATTTTGTTGTATTCGTCAAGTATGTATGAGTATTCTGTGATTCTGTATCATTCTGAATTTATTTCTATTTTCTATTTTCTATTTTCTGATAGTTTGATAGAGATGTCTGACGACAGAGATAGAGAGGATACCAGAGAGACAGAGGTAGCCTCTAACGAGTCCTTTGTCAGAGAGATTACAAAGGAACCTTCCAAATCCCGATAGATGATAGAGGAGACTGGTAGGAGTGATGACCCCTAGAGGATGGAGATGATGCATGGGATGATTAATTTACGTTGGGAATTAGTAGAATTGAGGCGAGAATGACAAAATATGCTGCCACCAGTAGCACCAGTAGTGCCATCTCCTACTGCACCAGCTGTTGTACCTGCTGCTCTAATACTAGCTCCAGTACAATCAACAATTGTTCATGGCAAACCTGTAATTCAAGGGGGTCGCCGACTTACTGATAAGGGCGGTGTTATAATGTTTAATTTTCTGAAATTAAATCTGCCTGAGTTTAGAGGTGGCAAAGGCGAGGAACCTAATGATTTTCTAGAGCATATTGAGAAGGTAGTTAAGAGGCTACCTTGTTTCAATGCCAGAGCAATGGAGCTGGTTGGATTACTACTTAAGGGGAAAGCTTGGACTTGGTTTTCTCGTCATATGGAGCCCAAATTATTTGGTGATCATCCTCCTACCTAGGCAGAGTTCAGACAGAAGCTTATAGATGAGTTTTTGACAGAAGGGGTGAGGACTAGGAACCTGATTTAGTTTGAACAATTGGAGCAGGGGAACAGGACAGTTAAGGATTATGCAGAGGAGTTCATCAGATTGAGCGGATATGCTACACAGATTGGTCTTACTGAAGCAGACTTGATTAGCAAATTCAGGAGGGGATTACATGCCTCACTTCATAATGCCATGCTTGCTACAAAATTCACATCTCTAACTACCATTACTAGTAAAGCTACTTAGATGGAGGAGAAATATAAGTCAGAGAGAGCTGGGAGAGATCAGAAGAGGAAAGGAGGACCTGGTTCATAGAGCAGAAGGGGGAAGGGTAGCTCCCAACCTAGACAAATAGAGCTAATACCCATATTTAATCAGAGACCTCTATCAGGCAGTCAAAGGAGGAGGACTTAGAGTAGGGGGCCTCCAGTGCATTCAGCTCCTGCTTATTCACAGGGTTCTTTCAGACCTACTACTCAGATGCCTAGTGTGCCCATTTGCATTTTCTGTGGCAGAAGGCACAAAGGGGAGTGTTGTTGACAAACAGGTACCTGCTTGAAATGTGGGCAGCATAGGCACTTCATTAACAAATGCCCTATGTGGGGTGAGCAACAACCATCTACTATAGTATCCCAGCCAGCAGCACATATGAGCTAGAATGTTACTAGAGAGGCTCCAGTTAGGGGTAGAGGCAGAGGTCACGCACCTAGTAACAGTCAGGCCCTAGCAGGCAGAGGTCAGGGGCAAGTTTTTGCTGTTAACACCCAGGAGACACGGAGAGCTAACCATTCAGTCATAGGTATGATCCTTATTCAGAATGAATTGGCAAAAGCACTATTTGATTCTGGGCCACACTCTCTTTTGTCTCACCATTGTTTGCACCAAAGTTAAATAAGGAGATGTAGATAATGAGTATACCCTTAGAGATAACCACACCAATGGGGGAGATTATAGAAGTGAATTATTACTATATAGGGTGCGTTGTTGAAATTAATGATAATGTCCTGCATGCTGATTTGATAGAACTGCCTGTGTTAGAGCTTGATGTGATACTTGGTATAGATTGGCTAACGACACATCGTGCAGTTATTGACTGTTATGAGAAGAAGATCAGATTCAAGCTTGAGCGGCAACCAAAATTTAAATTCTAGGGTGACAAATGTGAATCTGGAATTAGTTTTGTTTCTGCTATCCAGGTTAGAAGGATGATAAAGAAGGGTTGTTCAACATTCTTAGCTTATGTGGTTGATATGCATAAGACTTCAGTAGGGATTGATTAGATACCTGTAGTCTGAGAATTCTCTGATGTCTTTCCAGATGATTTGCTAGGGCTACCCCCAGACAAGGAGATTAAGTTTGAGATTGAGGTGTATCCAAGCACTGATCCTATATTCATCCCTCCTTACAGAATGGCAACTACAGAATTGAAAGAATTAAAGGTGCAACTGTAAGAATTGTTAGATAAAGGATTTATGAGACCGAGCAGTTCTCCGTGGGATGATCCAGTACTGTTTGTGAAAAAGAAGGATGGCTTATTGAGAATGTGTATAGATTACCAGTAGCTGAATAAGGTGATTGTGAAGAACAAATATCCACTGCCACGGATAGATGATCTAGTTGATCAATTGCAGGGTGCCAATCACTTTTCAAAGATTGATCTGTGATCTGGGTATCATAAGTTGAGAATTAAGAAGGAGGATGTACCTAAGACTACCTTCAGAACCCGATATGGACATTATGAGTTCCTGGTGTTGCCATTCGGTTAACTAATGCACATACTGCTTTTATGGATTTGATGAACAGGGTATTTAAGCCATACTTAGATAAGTTTGTCCTAGTATTCATTAATGACATTCTTATCTATTCCAGGAGTTTGAAAGAGCATGTAGAGCATCTGAGGATTATATTACAGACACTTCGGGAGAATCAGTTGTTTGCTAAACTGTCTAAATGCCAGTTCTGGTTAATTAAAGTATGTTTTCTTGGGCAATGATGGTATTAAGGTGGATCCTTAAAAGGTAGAAGTAGTTGCTAATTGGCCTCGACCTACTAATGTTTTAGAGATCCATAGTTTTCTTGGTATGGCAGGGTACTACAGATGGTTTATGAAGGATTTCTCCAAGATTACTGCTCCATTGACTACATTGACCAAGAAATAGGAGAAGTATCAATAGACAGATGAATGTGAGAACAATTTCTAGACTTTGAAGACTTGTCTCACCAGTGCTCCAATATTAACTTTTCCAATAGAAGATGATAAGTTTACAGTGTATTGTAATGCTTCTAGAGTCGGATTGGGTTGTGTACTTATGCAAATAAAAGAGTGATTGCTTATGCTTCTTGACAATTAAAGAAGCATGACATAAATTATTTGACTCATGATTTGCAGATGGCAGCAGTGGTGTTTGAACTAAAGATCTAGAGACATTATCTATATGGGTCTAAATGTGAGATATATACTGATCATAAGAGTTTGCAATATATACTTCAGCAGAAAGATCTGAATCTTAGGCAACGAAGATGGGTCGAATTGCTTAAGGATTATGACTATGAGATCCTTTACCATCCGGGTAAAGCTAATGTAGTAGCAGATGCATTGAGCCAGAAGTCTATGAGCAGTCTAGCTCGCATTTAAGTTTCTAGAAGACCATTGATGTGCCATACATATTGTCTCTTCCACCCAATTTGAGTCATGTGCATCTAGTATTCCATATTTCGATGCTACGAAAGTATGTGTCAGATCCATCACATGTACTTGAATTATAAGATATAGAGATAGAAGAAGACTTGTCATATGAAGACTTGTAATATTTTGATGCCTTTGATGAAGATTATTAAGTTGTGGTTGTTACCTATAAATTGCTTTCCATGTGTATGTTTATTGATAATTGGGGCAATGTCAATATTGCACCGAAACCATGCCGAAAAATCCGTAGGCCAACCATTTGAATGCCATTGTCGCTAGCGACAATGGCATGCCAATTGCATCAAATTTTTGGCTGCAAATGACCAAATTATGTTTGTTCCCATTTTTGGTCATTAGACCTTTGGTCATCGTTTAATCGATTATTATTGATGTCTTATTGACTTTATGCTTATTAAATTGATTCTAATGAGTTATTGATACTTGTCGATGCCATTATTTTGAAATGGCATCTATTGACGTGTTTATCGCTTCTATTGATTCCGAGATGACTTGACAGAGCTACTTGTCTTGCCATTGATTCTATTGATAATTGATTGATTGATATTGAGCTTGTTGAGATGGAGGATACCATTATTGCATAATGGTGTCTATTGATAAGTTTCTTTCTTATGTTGATTTTAATGTGGCATGACAGAGCTACCGATCCAACACGGTAGTGGGAAAATACTGTCGGCCTTGTGCACATTGTATTATTGGTACCCTAGCTAGGAAGGGTTATGGTCCTAGCCATAAGACCTGATCAATCTTATGTTTACTGATATGGATATACTAGAGACTATATGTTCGCATATAATCCATATTGATGCTACTGGAGATTGTATGATTTCATACATTCCATCCTTTTATCTGTTTTTCTATATTGTACCGAGCCTATGATATCTTTATTGGCCTATATTTGGCAATTCCATCTTTTCTGTGTGATATTGATTTTATTGATGTGATTGTTTACTTATAGTCATATTCTGCACTTGATTATGTATTTATAGAGTTTTCGAGAAGATTGATTCATTTATTTCATTTGCTTACTGCTTATTGATATTCCATACATGTTTTATTAGTCGATGCATATTAGATTCACTGAGTATCATATGTAGTCACCCTTTCACTGTTTACTTATCAGGTGCATAGTAGGAGGCAGATATCCCAGCTCTTTTGGCTCTCTATGGATTCTACAGATCTTGTGTCAGTGTAATATTATAAACATTATATTATTTTGTCTGTTCATATCCTAGCTGCTCTATGGGTTTTATACGGTATAGTTAGTATGTGAACATGTATGTATGGGAATATTGGAGACTTTTAATGATATGAATATGGTATTTACAGAATGATTGGTGTTATATGATTGATGATGAGTAAGATATATTTTTTCTGCAATATTGTTATAGGATTGATGGGTTCTATGGGTGCTGGTCGCCTCGGCATCTCGCACACCCTAAGACCGTCGTGATCCAGAACCGGGTCGTGACAGAAAAACATAAAATTTTTAGCTTTAGATCTTCAATATATGCCTGTAAAATAGTTTGGTAAAATTCGAAGTGAATGTTGAGATATTAAGCAATAACTAAGACTGGCCCAAATAAAAAGCTCAACAAAAAAGGCTACTATTTTTTGATGATTTGAGCACCTTAAAGTTCGAATTAGGAAATATGTCAAACAAAAAAAGTGTTTATTTGTTTCTCATCTAAGTTTCTGTAAAATTGTTTTAGCATTAGACATGTATATTATGAGTTATAATAAAATCAGTAGAGGCTACTCGGATGAGAGTTACAGGGCAGCAAGGCTAACAGCAGGGCTAAATTCAAATAGTCACCATAAATTGTATAGTACTTGAATGTCACGTTTCGATTTAAGAACACTATGGTCCTAGGATGTGAGAGATGGTAGAGGCGACTGGCACCTATAGAACCTAGTATCACATCTATACAATCACATACTATACATATCAATCTATAGCCATATAACCACATAAGCACTGTTCATTCTGTTACTTTATCATTCATTCTGTAACTTTTTGCAATTACCATCATCATAACCACATTTACATATATACTCCAAAATATGCCATACACATATATACACAATCTGTCTATACTATAATACAATATCCATGGAGCAGCTAATACACATATAAATATACAGTGTTTAATTAATTACACTGTCAATATAAGACTGCAGAATTCCTCTGAGAAACAAAAGCTGGGAATCTATCTCTACTTTGCACCTGGAAAGGAAAACAAATGAAGGAGTAAGTATAAAAATACTCAGTGAATCTAATATGCATCGACCAAAAACTATGGCTCGGATATTAATAACAATAGGCAGATATTCAATGAATAATAATCTCCTCATCAATATTAGAATACAATATATGACTGTAGAATCAATAAACAGAACAATGAATCTGTAATCAAGTCAATGGAATAAATATGTCACATGGATAAGATAGATAAAGGGCCATGAAATGAATATCATATGTATCCATCATGTATTAGTAAACATAAGACTGATCAGGTCTTATGGCTAGGACTATTAACCCTTCTAGCTAGGGTATCATTATACAATGTGCACATTGCCGACAGTATATACCCACTACCCTGTTAGAGAGGCAGCTCTATCAAATCACATTGGAATTAATAAGAACATGGAACAAGTCAATCAATATCAATCTATAATGACAATCTCATCAAGTAGTAATAGCTTGTGAATTTAATCAAACGAGACTGGGATATAGCAATGGATAAGCAATAGATGAATCAATAAACAGTAGTATTACGATTACCAATTAACATTAGGATAAATCAAAAGTTGGACAAATAAAGTCAAGAAGTTGGTTCAATTAGTATGACAATGTCGCTGGCAATGATGGCATTCAAATGGTAGGCCTACGGATGAAATCAATGGTAGGCCTATGAATTTGAACTAGGCATTTCATCGAATATTTGGTATGCAATATTCAATGGACATTTTGGCAAGGTTTTGGTGCAATATTGAAATTGCCCCAATATCAATCAACAATTACACAATGTAGGTAATTCAATAAGCATTTGGTTTCCATCAATAAACAATATACAAAGGATTAAAAAGGCATGGAAAACCAAGGAAAACAAGGTAAAAACATAGGCACAAATGCCATCAATGCATTCGACCAAGATATGGATTTCAAGGTAAGTTTCCAAACTTCAATTCAACACTTTAGACATAGAAAATGATGCATATTAAACTCATCTAGCACTTCAAATCACTTGAATTGCACACTTTGCCCCCAAAGTCTTCAAAGTTGGCAAAAATGGCAACTTTCCAATTCTTTGTTCTCTACATCAAATCAATCATATATAATCCATCTATTAGCCATCAATTAACATAATCTTACCTTATTTAACATTAACTAACACTAATTCAAGGAATTATCTCTTACAACTTTGAATTAGGGTTTCCAAATTAGAGAAAACCTATCAAATGCATCAATTGATGCAATTAAACACATTACCCATTCTATTCAATATCTAAAACATATAAATCAAGCATTAAACCAAAGAAATCACATCTTTACCTTTATATGGAGTGTAGGCCCAAATTTACTAGCCAAACAAATCTTGAAATTTCTTGATTTTCCAAGCAAACCAAGGTTTGAAATCAAAGAATCAATGGTTTGATTCAAGTTCCTTTTGATTTTTCAAGAAATTTGGTAGAGAATGGAAGAAGGAATTTTCGGCCAACCATGGAAAATGAGGAAGAAAATGACCAAAAATCTATAAGGCATGCTTATATATTAAGTCAAAATTTGCAAATTGCATTTAGGTCCTTAAACTTTTCAATAATCCTACTTTTTCACATTTCTTTCTATAATTTATTATGACAATTATATTGAGAATTGGATTTCAAAGTGGGAATTCAAATAGCTTATTTTTATCTGTACTTTATTATAAAAATAGTTTCAGAGCCATTCTGAAACTCAGACAGTTGGTTTTCCATAATACCCTTAAAGTTTACCTTATTTATGATTTTGCCATTACATACTTTTTCAGTGTTTCTAAACATTTTTCACATTTTTCTATTCACCATAATTTCACATATATTTATGTGATTCTTTACCCCCTGGTCTGAATCATAAATTCTTCAGCCAACTGGACTGCTATTTTCAGGGCAGTGTAATTAACATCAACATTTTCTGGGAAAGTATCTCAAATGCATTCTAACTGTGTTTCAAAAATTATCTTTTATTATTTCAGTGTTTCTAGTCCAATAACTAGTTAACATCCTAGGTGAAACCCTAGTACCTAAACCCTAGTTGGAAACCCTAACTCTAGCACCTAAACCTTAGTTGGAGTTAGGGGGTGTTTATATGGGTCGGTTGTTATATGAGTTATATGATTTAATTGATGTGTTTATATGTGATTGATTGATATATGTGTTATATGATTTATTTGATGTGTTACATGTGTGGTTGATTGATATATATATTGTTATATGATTTAATTGTGTGTTTACATGTGTGTTTAATTGCTAATTAATTATTTAGGGAAAATAAATTGAGGATAATAAAATAAATAAATAAAATAAAATAGTTCAATTGGGTTTGAAAAATAATAGGACTTGATTGCAAAAGAAAATAAATAGGAGGGACTTAATTGGAAGTTTGTAAGACTTAATTATAATAGAAAAAGATAGAGGGAGGAGTTAGTGGCAATTTGGTGTATCATGATCCAATGGAGCAATGTATTGGTGCATCCAAATCTAATGGATGCATGTGTAGAGCTCAAAGTGAGCTTTATGAGATTGAAGCACTAGATTTCCTACCAAAAACCCACTAACTTGTATTTTAATTACCAAAATTCTGCATGTTGGACAAATTCCTTCCCTAAACCGTGAACTACCCAAAATCAAAGACAAAAACCTCTTCTTCCTTCCATTGGGTTCGGCCATTGATGGAGCTTTGAAGATTTTGGAGTTTTTGATAGTTTAAGTGAAGAACCATCATCTCATCTTTCCTATTTCTTCAACCTAGCACAAAAATTCAGTTTGGTGATTGTTCTTGGAGACTTAGGGTTTCGGTTTCTTCAAGAGTTTAAGGTAATGTTCAAAAATTCTGGTTGGTTGATGTTTTATTTACATTTAAATTTTGGGTTTGAAGATGTAATTAAAGGTTTAAACATGTAAGGGGTAGTATGTGTCTTGGCCGAATGGAATTAGGGTTTTGGGGGAAGGTTTGATTTTTGTTTTAATTGTGAAATTGATGATGCAATTAGTGTTGAATATATATGAATTAAGTAATTTATTTGTCAATTGAGAAATTGTTGTGCATTTTCCATTTGGACCGAAATCAATTAGGGTTTTTGGGGAAATTTTGATGCTTTTTTTTAATTGTGAAATTGATGATGTGATTGGTGTTGAATATATGTTAATTACATGATTTATTAGTCAATTGAATAATTGTTATGAATTTTCCCTTTTGGCCGAATTGATTGGGGGAAATTGGGGGAAAGTTTGATTCCTTGTTCAATTGTGCAATTGAAATTGTAAATGGTGTTAATTAAATGTTAATTGAATGGTTTACTTGAGAATTGAATATTTGATTTTGAATTTGGTTTTGGACCGAAATGAATTAGGGGAAAAATTGGGAGAAATGGCCTTTGATGCTTTGATTGAGCAATTGAATGTGTATATGATGCCTAATGGACTAAATTGAGGTGAATTGAATG
>CANXYC012142315.1:0-11117 GCA_948193065.1 Aleurites moluccanus | reverse complement strand
ATATATATATATATATATATATATATATATATATATATATATATATATATATATATATATATATATATATATTCAACATAAAAATTAACTGGCAGAAAAATTCACCCAAATCAAGTAAAATTTTACTCAAAAAGAGAGGGGGAAAGGTAGAGAGGGACAGGACATACCCTGGAATTTCTAAAAACAAGGAGAAATCATGACTTCTTTTCTTGCAACAACTCCATTCTTTCATTCCATCGTGAAATATAGGCTGGAAAACGCATTAAAGCAAAGCAATAGCAGCATATCAAAGTTAATGATAGAAGGAAAGTTCTAAGAGGAAAATGCACTGGAGATCTTTTTCAAAAGAAGAAAAAAAATAAGAATAGATTTTGACTTACTCCCTGATAATACATATGGGCACATGCATTGATCCCAGCCAATCCATGTAAAATTAAAAAAGTCAATTAGCATAATCCACAAAATATACTATATTCAGTATTTAATTATAAAAGTGAATAAAATAGACAATGCAAGGAATTGCTTTTTACACTCAGCAGTTATAACAATAATAACTATGAATGAAGTTTGCAAGATAAATAAAATAAAAAGGAGGGAAATAGACTAAATTGCTAGAAACCTAGAGCTGTCTAAGATACAATTTGCACAATTAATAACAAAAAAGATGAAACTGTCAAAAAAATTTAAAAACTACAATGCTACATTGTATAATCTATGAAATGTAGGACACCTAAACATGTAAAAAATTAAACAATTTTGTGCATTAGATTGTTTCAGAGTGAATTTTACAATTTAAACTTTCATATATTCTTATCAAAAATTTTCTGCCTTGCTAATAAGGAAATCTACGATCGGGTTCTTCTACGGACACATCTACACCTAAATTACATATTGACCGACATTGGGACTTTCTGTGCTCCACAACACAGTATGCCCAAAAGGCAAAAACGCCTCAATTGCAAAGTTCAAGAACTAAGTGCATTATGACCAACCTAACAACAATATATAAAAGAGAATCATTATATCTTTAATAATGTTTATCACTCTTTTCATAACTCTACTAGTTAAAAAGGAGAATAAAGAACTGGACGGAACCCCTTCTGATCCACAATTTAGCTACTTCCAGATGTTGGTCAACTTAACTAATTGGCCAAACACTGCCAAAGTTATAAATATTAGAAGTCGACGATGAGATCAAACTCCGCAGAAATTTGTGATTCAAACGAAAACGGCCTATCATCCTCTTTCACGTTCATGACATGGCTCAGACGGAGGTGAAATCATGACTTACATTCAGCTAGAATAAATAAAAGAGCTTAAAGAAATTGAACATATTCAGTAAGAAATAGAAGAAAGAAATTAGAATAAAAAAGAAGAGCAAGTAAATTCACAAAATAAAGCCCTCGGACTCCGACATACCGAATCATGGTATTGACAGGAACCTTCGGGATTATCGTCGTCGGTGAAGGTGGCGTTGCAGCCGATTCGCTGGCACCGAAGCCTAGCAAACTCCGGCTCCATTCTCTCTATCAATCTCCTCAATATATGAATCAGTTAGTTTTCAGAGACTTGCGAAGACTCTAGTAGAATCTTAATCGCCTCTCCACCTAAGCATTTTAAAGAGTAATGTAAATTTTTTTTTTTTGGGTGTAAGAGTAATACAAAAATTTAATAATGTAGTAATATGTAATCGAAGCGGTTAGAATTGATTGGAGTTTCTTTTACATTGGTCCAAGTGGCCTAATCGTAACGGTTCATAAAAAGTTCATCGGCTTAAATTAAGAAAAGCAAAGCTACAGCTAGACATCGTTTGACTTGCTTTTTTCTTTTCTTTGAACTTGTTAATTTAGAGGTTGAACCACTGTAGCCTTTCAAATACATAAGTTATTTTTTTAAATTATTTTTACTATCTTTTATTTTTTTGCTCATAAAAAAATATATTACATTTTTTTTGAATGATAAGTTGATAAATAAAATAATAGAAATCAGCTGATTTATTTTCAGAATAAAAGTAACATGCGAATTAAATCAAATTTTAGAGAATTAAAATTCATACATTACATCACAGAAAGAAAATGAAAACAGAAACAAAACCTGCAAATCGAATTAAAAATTTTAACATTTTACTTTTCAAAATTACTTTTCAGAAACCTTTTTTTATCAGTAGTTTCTTTGTTTTCTCATAGGGGTGGGGGATTTCATAGCAATCAAACCTAGTAGAACATTAATTTCTTGATTAAATGAATGCCTAAACATGGATCGAGATGACTCCTGAAGCATACAACTGTACCAAAGAAGTGTCTCTCGTACACAACCAATACCCAAATCTGTTAGTTTCTTCCCCTAACAAAATCTTAGCCTCTTCCCAAGTAATTTTGCAAGATGAATACTCACAAATCATCAGTGGCGTATGAGAGGCCCAAAAACAAAATTATATATACACTCCAAAGAATATGGAAATTATACGTATGTACACCAGACCTTCAAGATGATTGTAAATGGAACTGAAAATCTCATGTGTTATCGAAATCTAGACCATGGAATTGGCACCGATGAGAAACTCACATATTTACAAATTGCCAAAGTCTTTACTCCCTGATGTGACCAGACTGTACAATGTGCAAGGTCGCAACAATCTGTTATGTGCTTCAATCATTGAAGCTCTCTCCTGCAAAAGGGGGAAAAAAAGATGAAATTCTGTTTCAGATGTTTTCAAAGTATTTTCACAATTTTCAAATAGGTGAAGTTGCAAGTATGACATAGCCATGAGCAGATTTTCAACATTCAGATAGTGTCCCACTAATAAATCTCAGGGATATACAACTAAATGATGATTGAAATAAATCAAAGGTCTGCCTATGACCATTAACACCAGTAATATATGGATACTTCATATCTTCATGTTGAGCATTCTCCTGATGGGAGGCCATACAATATAGCCCAGAGAGGAAAATGTTATTTAAGGTTTTTTATTTAACTTGCATAGTAGTTAGCTATGCTTATCTCTATGCATGTGTAAGCATGCAAGTACAGAAATGCATATATGCACACACCAGCCACCACACACACGAACCTCATTCTGTGTGCTGCTTTCTGAAGGAAACCATTGCAATAGAATGCCCAAATTCATGACGTTGGGTATCAATTTGAACAACAGAGGAGTCGTTACCTGAATGATAATAAGGTAAATGTTAAATCGAGGAGAGCCAATAGTAAAATTAGATTGACAGTGCCTTCATATGTATTAAAGAAACATACCAGACTAAGAGCGGTTGTTCCAAGAAGAAGAAGATACATCTTTCCCTGAAACAAAATTAAGCATTAACTTTGTTTATATGTTTTTATATAGACACACACACTAAGATAGATATGCACCATATACATATACCAAACTTGGGATTCTCTAATGTTACTATATACATATAATAGACACACAGAGGGATATGAGAGAAAGGTCACCTCAACAAGATGGAGATTTGAGGCACGGCTTAGGAGAACAAAAGCAAATTCTCCAATTTGAGCAAGCAATACTCCAACCTAAACCATAATATGTTAAATATTTGTTTAAGAAGGAAACGATAAATTCACATATAATATTGTCAAGTAAAATGGCTTTTGTTTTTTCTTCAACAAGCTGACTCACATGGAACGATGTCCTAATGCCATATCCAAAGGCTTTAGTAACCCCAGCAGCAATAGTTGTCTTGACAACTATGACCAGAATCACGGATGCTAGCAATATATCCACATGGTTCCACAGAAAATGTACGTGTATGAGCATTCCAATACTAGAAAGGAAAAGAGCTGCAAACAGGTTACGGATTGGTTCCACCTACAAAGTAAAATAGCAGCAAATTCAAAAAGTTGCTAATCCCATTACTCAGGACATAATAAATTATAATCAGTAGAGCCACAGGCTGACATTTATGGGTCACAAACCGAGTATCGATTGAAATGAAAGCATATTCGCCCACTTAGTAAATTAGCTCTACCTGAGCAGACTCACTCATTAGAAATACTTTTAGAACCAAACTCAAGTGGAAGTCTCGGTGATGAAAGCAGACAGTAAGTGAAAGAAAGAGATAGTTTAGGATGGTGAAGAGATGATCATCATGATAATTTCGTCCAGATCTTCAGAGTCCGCATTCATTTCAGAGAACAAAATTCTGGGCGAACTACAAGTTCAGGGGAGCAGCGTCTTTAAAATTGAAGAGCAAAGGGCAGTTTTTCCAGAATATTAGGAACCACAGCCATTCATGACAAAGTGCATAACAATATTCTAATAGCTAAATGTAACTCCTCATGCTCAAAGATTACAAGGCATCATGAACCCCTAAAAATGATACTATATAAGGCTATGAGCATGTAAAGCTAGTGAAGCATGTCTTTTGCAATAAAAAAAATGTTGAATGGATTTAGAACTTTGCAAAGATACAAAGGAAAATAAAAATAAAAAATTTTATTTTAATAGCATGTTAAATTATAAACAGAAATGAAATGATTTAGGATAACATAGGACGCTCTCCATTGCACACAAGTATACCTGATCTAAAGTATGTTGAGCAAAGTCAGTGGTAGATATCATAACTCCTGCCACAAATGAACCCAACTCAAGACTAAGGCCAAGTTTGTCGCTGCACTGAAACAATTAAAAAAGTTCCAAGAGCATTAAAATGTGACGAGGAAAAAGTATTCACAAGCAGGCAGCACTATGCTGCACTGAATCATCATGCTGCAGCTCAACATCTTAACTTGGAGAAAGTTAAATACGTGTACATATATATCATGCAAATATTTCAATCATTGGTTTATGGCTCAATCTTTAGCAGATGTAGCATTTTGTAGGGAACAAAATTTTTATATGACGAAACATAAATCAAGTACAAAGGTTTATTTTGCCATGTGTTAATTTTTCACTAGTTAACTTAGCAACTGTTCAAGTTAACTTCATTAAATAATAAAGCACCAATTTTCTATTAATTATATAGGATAAGCAATGCACCATCTGGCACATATCTGTCCAACAGTCACTCTCAATGAGGAAGAATAAAAAAATATGAGAATCTTTTGAAATTCTTATTAGTAACTGAAAATATGTTAAATGATCTAACACCCAACTTGAGGATAAGAGTTAAAATATTCAGCAGGAGACGAAATCCAAGTGCAACAACATGCACAGTTAACCTCCTCAAAAAGGGTAAACATATTTAACACTTACCCAGGCAGATAATAAGCAGAAAGCCACAGCAGCAAGCTGATAAAGTTCATTTGTCTGAATCACGAGATGGAAACAAAAGTGAACTTGTGAGGAAATCCAGGGAAGTATCCAAGTGAAACCATAAGAAGCAAGGTGTGTAAACCCTTTTTTTTTGTGTGTGTGAAAATATGTTAGGAACTCACTTGAGATGATAGCTGTATCATTAACTTAAGAAAGCGAGGTACAAATGACCAAGATAATATAGAAGCAACAGTGAGGAATATGGACAGCACCAAAAGCCTGAATATAACATATAGAAGTTAGCTTCAATCCAGATCATTTACATGGGGATTATTTCTTTTAGTAACATTAAATCTTTATAGTTTATGAGGAAGAACAAAAGAAATAACGAAGTGAATGCACCGATCCTCCCTAGAGAAAAAGAGCAAAGGGAAGGGTGGGGGAGATGATGTAATTCAATAACTGCAGCAAGAAGGAGAGGGAAAAGTTAACAAAACAAACTTACAGCTTCCCCATTGAAACCATTCCATGTAGAAGGCCACTGCTGCCACCCAAGACTGGAAGCAAAGCAAATAACAAACCAACAGCACAATCCTGCAATAATTCATAGGGAAAGGCTAATGTAGATCAGAAATCAAGCTCTTCCAACTCAAAAAGTTATCAATTAAAGTTGAGTTACCAAATAAATATAGACAATGTAAAAAAAGGAAACCTGAAATATAAGTGTCCCAATTGTGACTTGACCATGAAGAGCACTACTGCTATTCCGTTCAACTAAAAACTTCACCACCTGATAAAATTTACGGGAAAAGCTTGAATTCAGAGTTTTGTAGGGAGCAATTAGAATAGAAATGAGAAATGCTAGTATTAGAAACTAGTCTAGAAAAGTACCACTGCTGTTGATGACATTGACAGGAAGGAACCCATGAAAACACCCTCAGACAACTTAGCTCCACACAACTGTATAATTGATGGATGCCCAAGTTCAGCAGACATTTTAACAGGAATCATAGAAACCTCTAGTAGAATAAGTCAGATACTTTGACCAACATACCATAGCAGTTATACCACACAAGATCATAAATATCAAAATTTGAAGTAGACCTCCAAGAACAGCTACAGGCCCCACCACTTTTAGCTGTACAAGGAAGAGTGAGGATAGTTTTCTAAGCAAAGAAGGGAAAAATTCCCATAAATAACTACATAACTTTCAGAAAAAGCAGCAGCATAGAGTACTGTAATAAGAATTTCTAAGACCAAATGTTACCTTTGTCAAAGAAAACTCCAGTCCTAAAGCAAAAAGAAGAAACACAACACCAAACTGGGCTACAGTTTCAACCTGTGATGAAAGCAAAAAAGAACGTGTAACTGCCATCACATAAATATTACAGCAGACTAATCCTTGATGCATGGACTTCCTAGCTGAAAGACAACATATGTGCAGAGATCAATTACAGGGCGCTGCTGATTCTACATCAAAGATTATTTTGTTGTGATGGTTAGTCAAAAACAAGAGTTGCATCTCCTGGGCCTAATATTCTTGTTAGTAATAACAAAAGTGCAATCTAAATAACATAACAATGATGACACAAGACAACAAAATCCCCTATTATACAGCCCCACAAACTTGGATTTCCCCACAAAAATACCTTTAGTGTGGACAAATAATAGTGTCTAAAAACATACAGAAAAAATAGGCACTCTGGATAATGGAAAGATGATATACCTGTACCATCTCACTAATGAATTTCAGACCTCCTGGTCCAATAATCGAACCAGCAAGAAGATAACCCACAATGACCTATGAAGCACATCCATATCAAATGAAAAAATAACCTTAAATAATGCACAGCATAAATCATAAAATAAACCAAAACTTCTACCTCAATCTAAGTAAAAAAAAGAACAAATAGAAGCAATTTTTAAGATGAATAGAACCAACATCTACAGACACTAACCGGTTGTCCCAAACAAGAAAAGACAATTCCCCCAATGGCAGCAGAAACAATGATGACTACCAGATCTGAAATTAATCTGTAGAAATGTCAAACAATATATTAAAGCATAAATCTCATACACAAAAATACCTAAAACTCAACTACTTCAATAACTGTGCTAGGTCGAAAAGACAAGTTGTATAGACCTCAACAAAAGTTCAACAACTTGTCATACAATGGGACCTTATAAAAATATTTACCCTTGTATAACAGTCAGAAATAAAGATTTTAAAAATATTAACCTCAAATCTACTTGAAGTACCGGATACTTGGATTTCTTGTTTGACATGATGAATACATTGTCCTACAATTAATAAGAGAAGTATGTCATAGGAAATTTATATTGAAAATGAAAAATTGATGGATCCTAAATCAATTCATAAGGATATAGAGCTCATTACTAAATTCCAGCACACCTTTTTGTCAATAAGGGTGGTCATGTCCTCAGAATCTTCATTTTCTAGTGAAAATACATCTTGAAACTGGAATGGCTTTGTTCCACTGACAGAAAAAATGAGGCAGAAAAAAGAAACAAGGATTTATAAAATCAAACTCTCAGTTTTTTCACTGAACAAAAAAAGGAACAAATATATTTCTCAGCACATATTGTCACAATGCAATAATTTTGTATCGCGTATATACTTTACATATTCCCTTACTTAGCCACTTGAGTATCATTTTTCTTGGCCTTATCGTGAGTGATTTTAGCTACAGTTTCCAATACAGCCTGTAAAACATAACCAAGACTTCTCTTTAGCATAAATAACATTATTAAATAGTATAAAAAGAAAAACAAATTAACTAGCATATTTAGCACATGAAAAGCCAAAAAGCAAAGATTTTAGTTCTATTATGTATGGTGCATGATAAAAGTGAATATGGTATGCAAAAAACCCAACTTTCCCCATTAACCATTTAGGATTAAATTTAAAGCTATTTTATATATTAAATATTTGGGCTGAATGACTCACATAAATTAGATCCCTACCATATTCCTTTCTAATCCTTTTTATTTATGCATTAAAGTTTTGTGGCGTACTCTTGTAAGGCTAAAGTTCTCAATACTGCTTTACCAAGGAGAATTATATAACAGAATCAAAACATAACCTCAATGCGAACCACAAATTACAATATATTTAACAAATACAGTAATCTGATTTCTATGTGCTGGGCATTTAATGAAAAATTGATCCATGAATTTTTCTTTTTCTTTTTCTTTTTTCCTTATGTTCTTTTATAGAAAATATTTTAGTACAGTTGTATTGGTGAAACTCCGTGAAAGATAATAAGATGCATTGCATTTTGAATCAACATATTTTAAGGAAAAATTAAGCCTACCTGTTGGTCAGCTACACTGCTGTTGAAGCTGCTTCCATCAGAACCTAGGAAAAGAAGATAACAAATTTGAATATCATCCAAAGAGCATCTGAGAAAACAAGCAACTACCAAGAAATAGAATTAAGTAAATAAACTATCAGCATATAACACACTTTTATGATAAGCAAGGGATAACAAAATACACCAATGGAGTTAAATAGAGGCTCAAAGATAAGCTCCAATTATCAACCATAAAGTGAAGGACCGGCTCAAATTGTAAATTCTCTTGCATATATGAATTATAGCCTGGACAAAGAAAAATGATGATATGGATAACTTGATTCCTTTCAAGAACAGAAGCCAATGCCATGATTTTCAGACCAAAACACTTTCACAATTTGACAAAGGAGATGAACAGGCAAAATAATTTCGAACATCTTAATAATGTAAATTTTTAATTTTATTTTTTTTGGTTCATCTTTATGAATTTCAGCACAATCCAATTGCCATAGAACTGTGGGAAATAAGGTTCCACCTTTGCATATGCTTCTGTCAATTCAGACTTAGCTTCTCACGCACTTGTAATAATTTGTATGAAGCAGTATCATGGTCCTTCTGCCACCTCTATGACTCTTATTCTGCTGGCTTTCTAAGTTGTTGTGTTCAATTAAATATTAATCCATGGCTGATTTTCTGTTACCTCAAAACTTTTAAAGCTATAAAGTCCAAGAGGTTAACTGGCAATATTCTAGGTGTAGAGGCCCAGGGCTTCCAATAATCGAAATACAACTTTAATTGATAGCAAAGAAAACTGAGCTCCATCCAAGAATAATAATTACCATATGCCATCCACTTTGTTAATTGACGCCCATCATTTTCAGACAAGATTTCACAAATTCTCCAGCAGAATGGTAATCCAAGGCAATAGGCATATTCAATAAAGTTGCAGATACTACAGATCTAAATAGCATAGCTAAATTATGAATTTCACACATGTATTTCCTTAGAAGCACTAGGAAAGCACTAGCTTTATTGCAGCATTATAATTTATACTCCCTCCGTCCCATAATAAAGAGTATCTGTTTTCATTAAGTCCATGGAAGTTATTTTTATTTTTATAAGAGGAAATACATCATCAACTGAAATGAGTCTAAAAACCTAATAAAATTAGGTATAATTGTTCAAAAAATCATTTAAAAAAAAATAAAGCAAAAGCTCCTAACCTTCGGGCTGATCATTTTCGGAGAACTCTTTTTCCAGAACCCGATCGAACATTTTGGCGATGCTGCCTTCACCATTGTCAGGCGCCGAAGAATTCAACAAATTCCCGTAAAATCGTTCCCTAGTCTCCTTGTCAGGTCTTGTGGACACGCAAGTCCACGTGTAAACAAACAACAACAACAACCAACAACGGAAGATCGCCATAGATTATGGCAATCTTACTCTCTCTCCTACAAGTTTGGAGGGGAATTATATCCAAGTGAGAGAGAAAGGAAAATTCAAACAATGCGAGATCGTGGGGATTTCTAGATCGAACTATTAAAGCATGCTTTGCTTGTTTTCCTTTTTGTTTGTGCTTGTTAACAATTGGGGTTTAACCACCCAAGGCGGGATCTTATTTAACAGGTTATATGGTTCTCACTCGTTGTGGTGCATTAGCGCACAATCCATTTTTTTTAATAATAAAAAACCCTCGAAATATGAAGGCTTTTTTTTTTAAATATGGAAATTTATTTATGCTTTGATTTGTTTACTCGATAAATGAGTTTATATAATGTGGTTAAATTAAATTAAATAATAATAATAATAGTAATTAGTGAGTGAAAAGTGAAATAGTAAATTTATAAAAAAAAGGAAAGAAAGTATTTAAATTAAGAAAAATTATTAAATAGGAAGGAAATATATTCATATTATTTATATAAAAGTAAATTCTCATGTTTTTAATTTAACTATATATAAATTTATTTAATTTAAATAAAATGTGTATATTCTTATCATTTTTTAAAAAAAATTTAAATCAAATGATATTTTTAAATGTATTAAATAATGTATTTCATTGTAAGATTGTTGATTTATTCTAATTTACTCTGTTAATTAGGGAAAGGCAAAATATGATTTTTAGTCTTTTTTTTTTTTCAAGAAATTTCTGAATATAATAAGTTTTTACCGAATGCTTGCTAGATTAGACGATAAACTATATATTAATAAAATGTTATAATTAATATAAAATAATGACAAAACATCATTTATTAATTTTATAAATAAATTAATAAATATTTAGTACAATAATTATTTTATATCAATTTAAATTTTTTAACATAATTTATATTTTATCTCTTATTTTATTTTATTTTTATGTATCATATTATTTTTTAAATATTTTAATAATTAATATTTTATTATGAATATTGAAAAGGGGATCCAAATTAATTTCATGCATATTATATATATATATATATATATATATATATATATATATATATATATATATATATATATATATATATATATATATAAAAAAAAAATAAAAAAAAAAATATATATAATAAAACAGAATTTTTTATATAAAAAAAAAAGTGTTTATG
>CANXYC012141849.1:0-12030 GCA_948193065.1 Aleurites moluccanus | reverse complement strand
AGCCTCTAAACCATTTCTATACCTAGAACTAATTCAAATAACATGCATAAATACCAATTTCATGCATAAATATATATTAACATAACAATATAAAGAAATTAAAAATCTCCCCCCGAAGATCTCTATATAGATTTGGTTCAGACTAAACTGAGGTGTTACAATTTACCTATAGCATTAACAACAATATATTCATTTAATTATTTAAACTCATATTCAAAAGATTCAAGTATTGGAAATTCAACATTCCCAAGAGCAAAATTGAAAAAGATTCACTTAGCTATTTCCATGAAAATAACATATTTAAACTGAGTTGTATGGGGCACTCTGTTCATGCATAACTTGTTTTCTTTCAATTTGTGAGTCTCACCCAAAAAGAATCGACATATGAAATTATCTAAATGTGTTGAAAGGAAATCAATTTCAGCTTTTGAAATCATTCCCATCAACGCCCAGTGAATAATTGAAATTGATATAATTGTGAATATCAGGAATAGTAGAGCTTAAGATTCATAAACTATACCGAAGATAATCAACCGAAATGTTATATTAGAACCAAACCTAATTAAATTAGCAATTGAACTCAGCAATGGAATCGAAACACCGAAACCAACAAATCGAAAATAACCAATACACAAACAAAATCGTTAAAAATTCACCAAAAGCAAGAATCGGACCCAATCAGAAAATTAACGAAACCCAACAGAAGAAAAGTGGATAGCCCTAGAACGACAAGCTCCAAAATAAATACCAAACCCAAAAATCAAAATGAATAAATTAAACCTGTCAATTTTGCGAGCCCAGAAAGAAGTATTCTAGGTTGAGTAAGTCACGATTCGAGTCTCTGATTTTGCAAAAAAGGCAACAAACAATTGGCGAATCGAAGAACCCCCAAACGCCAAAATATTGAACTAGACCCTCAAGAGAGAAAAATAAACAATGGAAATTCACTGATAAATCAAAAATCCAAATCGCACAATTCAAAAATAGAATATGAAATAAAATCCCTAAAAAATTTCAAGTTGAGAATCGAAATCCTCACTGTTGACTCCCAAATCAAATCTTCTAATTAACTAGATCCATAAGCAATCAAAACTCATAAGATAGGAAAATGGAGAATGGATTGAAGTAAAAAAAAGAGTCAAGAAGAAAAGAATCAAAATTGGCTGAAGAAGAGAAAGTGCGATCGAAAAAAAAGAGAGAAAGAGAAATTGAGGTTTTTTTTAACCTTTCAATTAAATCTTTTCTTTTTATATATATAAAAGAATTTTAAATTTTTATTTTTTAAATTTTGGATTCCCCGGCGTTTTATATCAAAATGCCGGTAAATATATATTTTTATCGGCATTTTCTATTGGAGCGCCGATAAAAATATGTTTTCGCCGGTATAAATTAAAACGCTGGTAAAATACCAACACTTTTTAATAAATAAAGCATTTTTCAGTGTTTTCTTGAAACGCTATTAATAAAGCGCCGAAAAAGGTTAAATGTGTTGTAGTGAATGGTAACATGGTTGCATCTATCAGCTGGTCTGCTCCAATAAGCATCGTCTTCTCATGTTGCGCAAAGCAATATCTGGTGCAAAAGCAAAGATAAATCACAACAATCTAACATATTACAGATAAAATTCAGTGTAAACTTATGAATAAGCAAGGAAAAAAGAAAACCCACCTAGAAACAGTTATATCCGTGCTTTGTCTAGTGATATCTATGACTATAAGACCATCATCATAATTACGAAGGCTATTTGGCTTTATTTGAATGCCATCAACATCATGTCCTCTACCACCTTCAAACACAAGGTTATAACTTATAAATGATAATATGTTCACATTCATTCAGTCTTAAGCCCTTGCCAGTGAGCTTTGCCCTTTGACCCCGGCCATCTATTTTCTTATATAAGACGATACACTACAGTACAGTATGATAAAAGATGAATGGTAGCAGAAACCTCCAAAACAATCCATAATGGTTCTCTTCTCCTGCAACTCTCCCCAAGTGATCATCTGAAAAACCAAACATAATCATTTCACTTTACTACAAGAACCTAATACAATAATAAATAAAAAGGCCCAATAAAAGGAAAAATTAAGAACAAGAAAAAGTTTTTTTTTTTTTTTGGCTAAACTAATTAGCAATCTACACTTGAAAACCAGCATCTTTAATAAATCTAGAACAAAGAAAGGACTCGTACTGTAATACCCATCAAAATAAACTCTGATTTATGAAATAAATAGCTCTATTGTCAATGAATTACAAATTCTAAATCCCAAATTTAGCTCTTAAATTTTTAACTTTTCATATCAAATTCATAAATGTTTTTTATAACCAAAATAAAATTAATAAAAAGAAAATTAAGATTCATTTCTATGCCTCTGAATTTTTTAAATTTTATATATTATATAGTATAATTTTTAATAAAAAAATCATCAATATGAAAAAACATAAAATAAAAATTTCAATGACTTAATGGGAATACATAAATATTTTTTAAAAATAAAATTCATTAACTAAAACACAATAATTTAAGAGTTGCATGATGTGTTCTAACTTTTGCATTTTTAGAATTTTATTTGTTCTTTTAATTGTTTTATTTTATATATATATATCGATAAAACTCAAATTTTTTTTTCTGATAATAAAATTTTAACTTATAATCTTTTAATTTTTGTCAATTAGATATACATAATAATTTTATTATTAAATTTAGTTCTTATACAGAAATGGAATAAAAGAAGTTAAAGATGAAATGCAATATCGATGGTAAATTGATATTAACTTTTTAAATTTATTTTGCAAGTTATTTTAAAATTTAAAATTTAAAATAATAAAAATTATATATATAAACATTTCCTTTCAAAAAAAAATCATTTTTATTGGAGACTTATTTTTTGAAATCCCTGAATTAGAGGTTAATTAATAGATAAAATTTAAATAAAATTATAAATAATTACACACTTATTAAATCATTTTTCTGTTAAAACTTCTAAAAATTGAAGTTAATTACATCTATTTGATATAAAATTATAATTACATTATTAATTGATTGTATAATAAAATTTTCTAATCCCATGAAATCTTTCTGGAAAAAAAGTTGATGGTGACTGAAGTATAAGGAATTGTAACCATTGTAACTCTGTAACTAAATATAATTCTATCAAAAAAATTTATTTTTAAATTAATTTAATTATTTTTTAAAATAATTGTTTCTAAATCATAATTTATTTGAAATAATTATTTTCTAATTAATTATTTTTTCCGTCGCATAATAAGCATTCTATTTTTTTTATATATCCCAATTTAATTATGTTATTTCCTAATCAAAATTATATTTTATCTTAATATTACAATAATACCTCATTATAAAATGTGTTGAATAATTAATAGATACAAATGTGAGAAAATTAAAAAACTTGAGACAAATTAAAATAATAAATAAATTATAAAGATAAAAATAAATAAATAAATTTTTTTAATAATTATGTATTTGATAATTAGAATATTTATTATAGAGCGAAGTGTTAAGATAATAAATATCACACATAAATTAAATATAAAATATTAAATGAACATATATATATATAATTAGATTCTTTAATTTTAATAGCTAACTTTTAACTTTTAATATTAGTACTCCCATAATTATATATGTCCCAATATTTCTAACATAGAGGAAATCTATCGTAAGAATAACCTTAATAATAAGGATAATTGCAGTTCTTTATGGGATAATTCTTGAAAAAGAAAGATGGGTATAGAAATTCAAAGTGTTTATCTCACTTTTTTTTTTTCTTTTTGAAAGAGAAAGAAATCAAATGGAAATTAAAAGAGAAAGGGACCAACAACATTAACTAGATATGATATTCATATATGACCTACACAACATTATATTAATAAATAATTAATAGTATTCTTGACTTTATATTATGAAGTGAATCCATCTGTTATTATTAATGTTGTTTAGCCATCATTTTCTTTCTATCTCAATGCCACCATTTTTTCAAGATAATCCTTCAATTTCTTGTACAATGTTTGGGCATATAGAATGCATATGTATATCATTGTTCTAGTTTTGTCCACAGCTTTGCATTCAATTTTTCCATAACTAATTGGTGATATACAACTGCCACCTTTATTTGAAAGAAAATCACAAATTGATAAATGTATACAAATTTTAGTGTCTCATATACAAAATATATTTCTTCATCTTCTTAATTATTAATTATTTTATCTATTTTATCCTCCACAACTTGTGGAAATTGATCATAACTTCCTACCTAATTTGGAGGTGAGTGTTTTTAATTTAACATTATATCATATAATATTGTTAAATTAATGTTATTAAATTTAATTTTTTTGTAGATATTAAAAAAAGAAAAAGAAAAATCAAATTGACCAAATCTCTCTCTCTATGTATATATGCACACAATAAAAATTGAGTTCAAAATTTATTTACATAACTTTTCACTATGTGTTATAATTGTTTTAAAAATTAAGTCATTTCTTCCATTTTTTCTTATATCATTATATTTTTGTATGTTTCAATTAAAATTTATAAGAATTAATTAATATATTTATATCATATATTTTATTTATATATTAATATTCAAAGTTATCATAGAATTAATATTTAAATTTATACTAATCTATACTATAGATATACTAGGACCAAGAAAAAATTAAAGAAAAAATAATAATAATAATAATAATAATAATAATTATTATTATATTGTTATATTGATTGGCCTAATCTTTGTAGATGGAGCTTTTAAATTTTATAAATTTTTTATTTTTATTATTTGAAATTTTAATATTTATTGAGAATTATCATTAAAAAAATCTATTATTTAATAAGTGCATGAAAGTTGGTATTAGTTGAATTGATTTTTCATATACTAATAATGAGAAAAGACTTTTTGGTTTCTTTAATCAAGTGATTTTTTTTTTTTTTTTTTTTTTTTTGAGAAGTTAATAAATTATTTGGCCTGATAACTACTTTGGGATTTTCTTGTATGAGAAATGAAATGAAAATTTTTAATTCATGGAATAAAAAAAAGGTTAATATATATATATATATATATATATATATATATATATACATTTTTAATGATTACGAAATAAGAAATATTCGTTATTAAAAATAAAATAATATTATTTTTTATAATAAATAAAAAATATATTTTATTACATTAATTTAGAAGGAAAAAATAAATAAATTTAAAAAAATAATTAATTGTTTAATATATTTTTTATCTAAATTAATTAAACTCTCAAATGACAAATAACTTTTATCCACTTTATTTTTCATTCATTTACTTTCTTATTTCAACTCTCAAAAAAAATTTTAAAATTTATTTTTATAGTTTATTTTATCTCAGCTAATTCATATTCAATCAGTGATTGTCTCTTTTTTTTTGCATATTTTTTTTATATATTTTTATATATGTTATACTTTTAAATATATAAATTATTATTATTATTTTATTAAATTTAAATATTATTTTATTATAATTTAAAATATTAATATAAATAAAATATATGAACCATATTTATTATATATAAACCAACTAAAAAATTATAAAAATATATTAAAATATTAATGCATAAATTCTTATTAAAATTTATAAAAAGATTTTACACCATACGACGTGCTCACCTATTTTAATATATAGATTAAACTAAATTTACATATTTAATATTAATATAATTAACTGATACAAATAGAAGGGGGGAGTTGACAATTTTTACTAATAAAGTACATAGTATTAATCAAATTGAAAAGGAATTATTGAGAGTAAAATAAATTAAATCAAATTAATCGGGGCAGATATAATATCATGATTTATCTATAAATATTTATGTTTGATTGATTGAGAATTGATTATTGAAATTAATCTTTTATTTTAAATCTTAATGTATCTGAGTGATCACTTAACTTAATATTTGTATAAATTAAATATATTATATAAAGTAATAAAAATTAAAATATAATATTAATTTATTAAAATAATAAATTTAAGATATTTATTGCTTATCTTAATGGTTTAATATTAATTGCTTGTGATAACAATAATATATATCAAATTAATATGAATAAATGTCTTATATATTGAAAGAGAAATTATATATTTTAAAAAAAATCTAATCATTAATTTCAATAAGCTAAAATCAATATAGAAAATATTGAAAGTCATAGATATTTAATTATTGAAGTCTAAATCTTAAGCATTTTCCATATATTGAATTAATTTTATAATTTTCTCATATTTTGTTTATATTAAAATCAAATTCTTTCTCCATGTGATCACACTATACTCATATATTATATTTTTTTTTTTGAAGAATAATTAATAATAAGTCTATTATTCAGAGAAATATATACTTTATTATTAGGCTATACTTCAATGTACTCCACTCATATATTATTACTTGCCCACAATATGTGCATTTATAGATTTCACACAACTATAAGTGATAACTTTACCTACCCGTTGAATACTCAATTCTAATTGCCTGTTTTTTTTAAGTAAATGGGTGGGACAGACTTTATTTTTTGAACTCATGTCGAGTTTGAATAATAATTATATATTCTTTTAATTTTTTAATATTATAATTATATTTAATTTATAATTTATTTTTTTCATGAAATATAAATTATACTATATGAATATGAATATATAAAAAATATATATAAATAAGAAAGTAACACTACAAGGTTTTTTGAAGAGAAAAAAATATAAAATAAGTATCCCTCAATTCGAACAATCTAATTTCATCTCACTTAAATTAAAATAAATAAATAAGTCGAATTTAAAATTTTATAAAATTCATATTAAAGTCCATCCGTAATCATTCTAACCTATGATATTTTTTAAATCAGTTTCTATGATTAATAGATAAAAAAAATAGCAAAACAGGAAGTTCATCATTCTTTAATTCTTTTCCAATTGGATCTGTATAACTAAATAAACAAAAATAATAAAGAGCTCAAGACTATTTCTTTTTATATTGGAATTGATAGATAGAAAATAAATGATAAAAATTGAAATTCATACTTCTTATGTTACCAAATAAACACATCATTCAACTACTAACTCAATGGCACCAAAACTAAATCATACTTGCATATGAGTTGTTGGAAATACTAATTACTAGAGTTGAGTCTATAGACTCATAAAAATAGTGTTTTGATTGTGATTTGTAAATATTATATCAAAATATATTTTATTAAATAAATATATAAAAATATTTACTAACTTTTATAAATTTTCAATTTAAATTTATATCCAAATAAAATTAATTCTAATTTTTTATTTTTTTACGTATCACGCTGTCTTTATAAGCTATATTATTTATTTTTTAAAAATATTTTAATAATTAATATTTTTATATAAATAACATATAAAAAAATATAAAATAATAATCAAAATACATAAAAATAAAATATCCATAATATAAATAAAACTAACATACAAATGACCATGTGACAAATTAATAATGTTTTAATGATGGAGGGTCCTCAATGAAATAATTGCTTGCAAGTAGATATGATTATAATAACAATAAAAAAATTGAAAAAAAATTTCAAGTTGATATATTAATATTTATTGTCCCAAACAAAAGCTACACAAATTATATCTCTTTTTGACTTTCTACTTACTATTATTTGATGGATTTCTAATTTAATGTTTTACAGCTTAGCTAAGTCCTTATTGGCCACAGACTCCATTTTTCATTCACTTCTCCTTTTTGCGTTGCAGTTTCTAAGTCACTGATTGCTACACAAGTCCTTATTGTTACACAAGTGTTTGATATCTTTGACTTTTTGTTCATATGATAGTGAAATTAATTACGATTTCTCCATTAAAATAACTTAATACTTATCAGTTTAAGATTTTATTGTTCAGTCAACTTCTTCTTTTTCCTTGCAATTTCTAAGTGATTGATTGCTACACAAATCTTTAATATCTTTGACTTTGTATTTATATAAAAGTAAAATTAATTACGATTTTTTCATTAAAATAACTTAATACACTGAGTCTTTATCGATTTAAGACTCTATTATTCAGTCAACTTCTTCTTTTTCTTTGCAATTTCTAAGTGATTGATTGCTACACAAATTTTTAATATCTTTGACTTTTTGCTCATATAAAAGTGAAATTAATTACGATTTCCCCATTAAAATAACTTAATACACTGAGTCCTTATCGGCCAAAGACTCCATTGCTCATTCAACTTCTCATTTTTCCTTGCAGTTTCTAAGTGACTGATTGCTACATAAATTTTTAATATCTTTGACTTTTTTCATATAAAAGTGGGATTAATTATAATTTTCTTTTTAAAATTACATAATATGTTATTTTTTTTTTATTTTTTTGAAATATATTAATTTCTCTTCATAAATATTATAATATATTATTAGATCATTTCGTATAATTTTACTATTAATTAATCTTAAAATAGTTAACAAAAATAGTAAAAATATATAAATATCATTGTTATTTATTTTTAATCAATTACATTCTATTTTTTCTTTAAAATTTTTTTAGAGTTAAAAAATATATTTTTATATTTTTTGATAATTTTAAAAATAAAATAAATAAAAATATTTTTTATTTTATTTTTTAAAAAATAAAATATTTGAAAATAACAAATAACAAATAAATTTTTTTAAAATATTTTTATTTTTTATTTTCAAAATTTTCAAAAATATGAAAATGAATTTTTTTATTTGTATTAAAAAATTTAAGAAGAAATAATTTAATTTATTCTTAAATTATTTTTTAAAATAAAAAAATTTAAAAATAAAAAAAGACTATTTATTTTTTATTTTCAAATTTGACAAAAAATATGAAAATAATTTTTTTAATCCTAAAAAATATTTTTTAAAACAAAAATATAATGTAATTAATTAAAAATAAAGGATAAGTGCATTTTTATCATTTTACAGTACTTATTGATCATTTTAGAATTGACTAATGACAAAATTAAACGGAATGGTACACTATTATAACATAATATTTGTCAAGGGAGAATTAGTGTATTTTTGAAAAATTAGAAAAAACTTAATATATTGGATCATCTTACCGGAAAAATAGTAATTAACCCTATAAAAATGTGTATATATTTTGTAAATATAATCTAATATTAAATATATATACAATAATATACTAAGATATAATTTAAAAATAAGTGTATATTAGTTTGATAGGAGTTAGGGTTTTCTCTCTTTCTTTTTTTTCTTTTTTTTTTTGTTTCCACTATATTTGAGCTTAAGATTTGAAGTTGTTATCAATTCTTACTAGTGACAACCCCAAATTTATTATTTCCTTTACTGGTATGTTTTATCTTTTCTTTTTATAAGTTTTTTTATTTGTTTTGAGTTTTATCTATTTTTTTTATAGTGTCTTTATACTTAATAATAAAATTGTCTTTTACCATCTCTAAAATAATTTCAATTGCTTAAAAGATTCATCAACAATAAATTTTCACAAACAAAATTGATTTAGTCTATCTGAAAATTCATAAATTTTTTATAAATTTTTTTTTCTCAATCTACTTATAGATCAAGATTTTTCATATTACCGCTCTTCAACAAAATATGACTGCATTCATCATTTTTATAATTTATTGTTATTTTTTTTTAGACCATATTCATAATCAATGTATTTGGATGACTTATATGATGGTTAGAGAAGCTCTTTATTAATTTTGTAATAATTCTAAAATATAAATAAACTGGCTTAACGAATATTATCTCCATTAAAGTAACTTATTTATTATTATGCATTTGCATCTTATAATAATAGGAAGTTTTTATATTTTGGTAAAAATAAAAAGGTAAATATATGTTCTCCTAATCAACATATTTAAAATTAATTTCTCATTCTTAATATTAAAAAAAAAGTGTATATATAATTTAAATAATAAATTTATATTTGATTATCTTCTTTCAATATATATATATTGAAAAATAATTTATTATGATGTGGATGCAATATTTGAAAATGTTTCTAGATTTTTTTTTACATTGTTGTGTTTATTTGAAAATATGATAATGAAATCTAACTAAATCTATGATAAATAAACAATATAAAAACTTTTTATAATATGATATCTTATTTTTTATTTTGATTTTACAATTTTAAATAAAATTATATTAAAATTATTCATTGTATTTGAATTTTAATATAAAAATAATGATTATTTTAAAATATAAGTTTTAACACAATATTATTAAAATTTCATAACAACATGAGTTTAAACCATAAGTGAAACTTAATTAATAAAAATTAAAAAATATACATAATATAATTAAAAATTAAATGCTCCTCATAAAAAATATTCAATCCTCCTAATAAAATAATTATAGATTCAATCCTTACTATTATCCAATATATATATATATAAAATAAAAGTTGAGCTCAAAAATTGTTTAAATTTTTTTTAAATTTAAATTTAATAAAAATAATAATAATAATTTATATATGTTAAAAATATAAATACTATGTAAAATTTAATATAGATAAAAAAAATATGAACTTGTTCAAAATTTGGTAGGTGAGCTTTATAATCAATCATTTCACTCACTTTAAAAATAGACAACAACCAATATAAATAAAAATATAATTCACATCATATAATAAGTATCAAACTGTCCATATGATAGAATTAATGGATGCTTATCACTTGCTAAACATACTTGTCAAATAAATCATTTTGGCAACTAATTAATTAAAATAAAGAAATATAAAAAAAATTAAGGTTATTTTTATTTTTATAGTTTAATATTTAAATTTAAATTTAAATTTCATAATAATTTTAGATGATCATCTAATTAAATAGATCATAAAATGATTCAATATATTTATATTTCACTATCTTTTAACTTTTCAATGTGGATATAAACATTTAATATTTAATAATTTTTCTAAATTTTCTAATTAGTGTCTTCAAATAATATTTAATAAATAAATTTAAAAATAAAATAAATAAATGAGAAGTGAGGATTTTGACCTATCACTTGGAATATAGTGATTGTAATGAAATACAATTCTATTCATATTTTTTTTTCTCATTTAACTTATTTTTTATATTAATTAATTAATTTATTTTTAATAAAATTGATATATATTTATATTTTATATAAAATAACTGCTCTAAGATAGCTATTAAAAAAATCGTAATTTTTATAATGATCTGGATAGTAGTCTAGTAGTTAAGTACTAGTCTCATAATACAGATTAAATCATTTGTTTCATATTTCCTTTATGCGTTATATTATTTTTAGTAATTAATATTTTTTTATAAATAATATAATACATAAAGAAAAATATAATATAAGAAATAGGAAAAAAAAACAAACAAAGGATCATTAAATCTCTCTCTTTAATAAATTTTTAATGTAGGTTAAAAAATATATTTTTTTGCTACATTTTAGGTTAAATATATATATATATATTTTTACTGCATTTTTCCGCACTCTTTATTTCTACATTAGACAAATTTCTGCAAAAAAAAACAAAAAAAAAAGTGTGCTTCAAACACAGGACAACCCATTTTTTCCGCAAAAATAGTATAAGATACCAATTGCAAGACCAGTACCTATTTGATAATAGAATTTAGCTTTTTATTTTTTTTTATAGTTACAACTACTTCATAGAGAAAATTGTTATGCAGTGGATTGCCAATAACACAGTACAAATTAAAGACTCAGTAAAAATCCTGACAATATTTGCTTGTTCTTTCCCCCATTTACTTGTGCATATAAACACAAAATCAATGGATTTTGACAAAAAAAGCTATATAGGTACTCTGTATACATGTTTTCCAGTTTTCCCAATTCTGTGTTCTACAATGGTTTTGTTGAACTATGAATCAAGGCTTTTCATTTATACATATATACCCCCCCAAAAAAACCAGAGTACTTTAGTCTCGTCAACTTGTATCAATAAAATCAATTTCTGCAGACCTACTCTCTCTCTCTCTCTCTCTATTTATATATATATATATATATATATATATATATATATA